>CAJQUN010000825.1:0-178667 GCA_907163345.1 Haberlea rhodopensis | reverse complement strand
AAATTCATGATTTCATTAACCAAATATTGCCAAGTATTGAAAAAATGGATTTAGACTTATAAACGGTCTTAGTTTTATTTATTTAAATGTCTTTTTCCCTAATATAATTTATAGATACGTTTTATCGTATAATAATTATATTATTATCTTTTAATCGAGTATCTTCTTGGCACTTGGTCAACTACGAGATTATAATGTTAACATTGCGGAAAAATTATTTAATATATACCCATCTGTTGGTCAAATGCTCTTCCAATAAAAAAAAATGAGATTAGTTGTAATTAAAATTCTTAAAATACATATTAATTAATAACTAATTATACCTTACGGTATTGCTACAATGATTGTATTAGATATAATGATATGTGAACATGTTACAGCTTCTGTTTATTATTGATTGCACACAATTTAAATATTAAGATTATACAAATGAATGTACCCATTCAAACACTAATTTATTTATTTTTCGGAAAAAGGAGATACCATGATTAAGTTGATTTTTACGGATTGAGAAATCCGTCCAATCGGGACTTCATTATATTCACCGAGTAAACTAGAAAATTTAGAAAGTCTAGATTTTAACTTATATGCAAATTCTAATAGTTGATCATGTTTGAAGAGTGATCGAAATGTGACGTTTGGACTGTAATATGATTCAAATTATTTGCATCGTTACTATCGACTATAACTTTGGTATAACGAATCTTAAATCTCCATCCTACATGTATTTAAGAATTGTTCTACATAAAATGATAGCTTCGTGGAGAAAAATGAAGTGATTGGAGATAAAAAAATTTAAATGATATTCGAATAAGTTCAAAATTAGCTGCCATAAAAATGTATAAAGTTCAAAATTAACTGCCACATAACTTTTTTTATTTATAGAAGCAGTTCCCCTGTAAATTGAGAATAAAAGAATGTGTCCCGGGATGATGGAGCCGTGGAGGAGATGGGCTCCACGCGCAAATCACAGCAAATTTTCAAAGGGAATTTTAATTAAGGGAATCGGAATATGAGGATGTGGTGTCAATTTTCTGATGAATATGATCCTAAAACATTCGATTTCCAGCGCAGTACTGACCTATAATCACAAACAAAGAGGTGAGGGAGGGCACTCAGATTTTTCACTCAAACTCCTTCAACAATCAAGTCAGGGACCGTAAAGACTAGCAAAACATGTTGGCTAGGAATTTAAACGAAAGATTAATAATGACAATTTATTTTTGATGTACTTGGTTATTTATAGATGAACAAATGCCCTTACTCTTAGCATAAAATCCGTAATCTTTTCCCTCATGTTGGATCTATGGCTTACTACAAGGCATAACATCGATCACCCCCACAACATTGGATACCCCACAACATCGGGGACCGATGGTTGCCCCCACAATGTTATGGTGGATCGATCGGTCCCCCCACATCTCCCCCACGACATTTGGGTGGATTGGCATCGGTCACCTCCTCACAACGTCGGTCACCCGCTTGGACAACATATGTTGCCCCACAATGTGAAGGAAAAATGTGTACTGAAAATGTTGAAAAAGGGTTCGCGTAACCATCTTTATTCATAATCATTTTTTTTTTAAAAAAATGATAAACCAGCACATGTTTATTGTTGAATGGGTTAGAGTAATACCCTGTGCCAGGATCGGACCCAACCGGTCACAAGCATGTTTTATAATTTTAAGGTTAGAGCCGACCCGTATTAAACCCGCCCCACCTGAGGCTGATCTGGACCCGTTTGACCGGGTCCCAGGGTGGTCTGGACCCGGTCAACGGGTTTTTGAAGCGGGGCGGGCGGGGCCCGGATTTGGCCAAACCTATCCCGCTATACACGCACACATTATATATATATATATACATCTATATATATATATAAAATATTGAATATGCATTTCTTTGGTTAAATCATAGACATTATTTAATTTTATATCAAAGTTCATTAGTTCATATTGAAGAAGTTGGACATTTTGAAGGGAATGAGAGTAAATTAATAATTATCTGGTAGTTTAAAGATAACTTTACATGGCTTATTATAAATATTTACTAGAGAAAAATATGAATTCAATTAAGAAACTCAATTTTTATGCTTCAAATTGATTTCTAGCCAATATTTTTCTTTTGAAAAAAACAAACGGGTTCGCGGGTCTTGGCGGGGCAGGTTATGTTGGCAGGACGGGGCGGGTCTAGGCTCTTTTCGTTTTTAGCATAACTGGTTGATCTCAGGTTTGACCAAACACACCCCATCGTCATCCCTAACTTAAGGTCGACCAGTTATTGTCCAAGTCTCTCATTCAACTGCTTTCTTGGGGTTGGAGTTTTTTTTGGGACTCATAAATAATGATGTGTATATCCGAGATGTCAGCCACTCATATAATAAGATTCAGTTGGATCTAAAATTTAGAGAAAAGGAGCGAGGTAGCATTAGGGTTAGATAATTCATTTTAGGGAAGGCAATTCTAATAGATTATAAAAACAGGGAAAACTTTTAAATCTGGAGGATAATCACCCAATTAGAGGTGTAAACAAATCGAGCTGGTTCACGAGTTTTTTGAGCCGGCTTGCGAGCTTTTTGAGCCTACTCGAATAATATTCGATTCGAATTCAAAATTATCAAACTCGAGCCGAACTCGAACATGTTCAAACTTTTTTCGAGCCGAACTCGAGCCCAATTTATTTTGTTCGATAGTTCACGAGACGCTCGCGAACTTTAATAATTTTATTAATATAATATAATTATATATTAAATAAATAAATTTCAAATCTTTCGAGTATTTGTTTTGAGCAATAGTTCGAATAACTCACGAACATTTTCGATTTTTTCGAGCCGAACTCGAGCTCTAATTCGAGCCGAACTCGAGCCAAAAACTTTATACTATTCGAACTTCGAATCAAGCTCGAACTCGAATATACCTATTTCGAGCCGAATTCGAGCCTTAAAATTTTCTATATATTCGGTTCGATTCGATTCGTTTACACCCCTACACCCAATACCCCAATTAGGTCAGTACCTATATCTAAAAAGGATTCAATAAAATTAATATTTTACGATATGGATATGAGCTACAACATTTTCTATAAAAAGTAAGATATGATACGAGTATTTCGTATTTATGCAGACACAAATGCACATAGTATATGATTATATTAAACATCATAGAGATTTAATATAAGTTTTGGATGATGATTATTTCAGCTTAAAAAACGTTGCGCATCAATTCACAAATTTTACTGGAATTATTATACTAAGTAATAGGTTTTAAGATTTACTAAGACTTAAAGAAGCTTTTTTATATAATTAGATTCAGTCCTTATGGTATACGTATCTATCACTAGTTTTCCTTTTATCCACATTCTTTTTTATTTTTATTTTTGATCAACTTATCCATGGGGATGAGGGATTCAAAGTTGAGTTCGTACAAGAGGATATGGTGATAAACCATTATGTCACTACCCTAGTTGTCCATATAATCTTTTTGTAAGATTCTCAATTCTCTAGATTACATAGATTCATTTATAGAACTTTAACTCAGAGAGAATCGATTCTTTATGAAACTCTTCGCCAACTATATGGAAAACCGGTCGTGGAAAGAACGGGAACGGCAGCTGGCACGGTAAAATTACATACTAAAACAGATGTATTACTATAACAACGATTTCATGGCTGTTGTAGAATAACTGAGATTTTGCTGCGATTTCGTTGCAAAGAACTACCGTCGCGGAAATTTTTAAATTTTTGATTTTTTTTCATAAATAATTCTAATTATTTCTATTTTAATTTAGAAATCTACGATAATAACAGTGATCGTTCCGTAACATGTCAATGTAATTGGAATAATAGCCTCCACAACGTCCTACACGACCGTGTCAATGAACCATGGTCTCAAATGATTAATTTTTGACTTTATGTATTTTTATTTAAAAGAAATTTAATATTTTGTTAAATAAGATAAAATTGGATGCATATAAGCATTTCAAAATCATATTGTAGTCTTTAAACGGTAAACTGAAAATGAAGTAACTTGGTAGGCCCAACCCTGTTTTCTGGGACGCGGATTTCTCCGTATATTTGATCCTTTCATCCACACAATTACAACTGGCTCACCATGCTTTTCCACTCAAACTTCCATTTATTTTCCAAACATTCTGACCTTTTCCCCCACTCCCTCTTCATATATAATCCCACGAACTCCACCAATTTACCAATTCTCAACCAAAATCGAAGCCAATTCCTCCTCACTTCTTCGATCTCTGCCAAAGATTCATATATACATTCACCACCATTTCTAACTTGACCCCTATGGGGAATTACATATCATGCACTCTAGCTGGGCCAGAGGGCAATATTCCAGGGAAGGATGCTATAAAAGTTATTTTCCCGGACGGAGAAATCCGGCGTTTCCACGAGCCAACAAAAGCTGCGGAGCTCATGTTTGAGTTCCCAAACTTTTCCTCGTCAACGCGACATCTCTGAAAATCAGAGAGAGATTTGAAGCTCTGAGCGCGGATGAAGACCTTGAAATGAGTAGTGTGTACGTGTTTTTCCAGATGAAGCGGCTGAACTCGGCGGTCACGATGGCGGATATGAGAGCGCTACTCTTGACGGCGAGCAAAGAGAAGAAGAGGGTTTCATTCGGAAACGTGAAAGTGTCGCCGGAGTGCGACCAGGATCTGCAAATGGTGGAGAACAATGAAAAATCTTCGGTGCCGAAGCTGAATTTGGATGATATAGAAGAATACTCGAGGCCGGAGTTCAGGCATAGATTGTCAATGTGTAGGTCGAAGAAGCCGATGCTGGAGACTATTGTCGAAGAGCATTTTTCTTTGAGCTTTGCGATGATGATGGAAAAGTAATTTGTATTTATTTATTTATTTATATATTATTTAGCAAGTCTATTCTTTCAAGTTTTGGGGAAGAAGGAGACTTGTAATTTTATTTTTACTTCAATCATTCTTTGATGCATTATATGAACCGGTTCTAGAACTCATATATACATCAATATAAAAAAAATGAATTAAACCAGTCATGTTAACTGAGAATAATCAAATCATGATAAAATCATTTTCTTTATGTTGTTCTATACGTAAGGTCCAAATTAGCACATACGAGAATTATTCATCAAAAGTATGGAGGCCCGACGATTCCAGTGGTAGAGTGCCATAAACTTGTTTTAAATAGTGAGAGACGTGAGTTCGAATCCACGATGAGGGCAAAACCTCTTACTCCTTGTTATAAAAAAATATAGAAGCAATAAAATATCTATTTTGATGGCAAAATTCATCTAAATTTACAATTTAAAATCAAATGGGAAAAAACGAGAAATCAAGAAATTGAAAGAATATCATTAGAAAATATGTTTTTTTTTAACTCTAAGCATAATTAAATTTATTCAAAAGTTCCATTTAATCAATTATTAATTTGATAAGTCACCTCGGTATTTTAATAATTTGTAGAACTATTTTATTTTGGTTAGACTTCATGCATTCATCAAATAAATCAATTATCTATAATATATATATTATTAAGTATCAATTCCTTAAAGAAACTATTTCTTTTTATTTTAAATTAGTTGAAAACATATTCATCCTTCATTTAATAAAAAACAATTTTTACGGGAGTATAATTTTCTATGCATGTGTTGTATTATTTCAGTTGATTGGCTTTCTTTTCTGTAAACTTGACAAGTTAATTGGATTATGTGTACTTCGGCTACTTAGTTTAGGTTTCGAGAAATAAATGATTCAAGTAATTTAAATTTTATATATATTTTGACCCGATTCGATTAATTTATAACATTTTAACTTTTTTTTGGATAACCCATGCATCCGGGCTTTTTCCTAGCCATTCATTATAGGACAACCTTCCCCTGGTTTGCCGTAAATTCTGATGATGTCATATTATGCATGCTTGGAGCTAACTCTGAATTAGTTATTTTATCGGCGTTGAACTTATGATTATCATGTTATACTGCAAATGATTTACAGTTATGCCATTTTCGTTAGGGCAACAAAATCCATTGATAGGTCAGGGGATAATTTTTTTTTTTATATTTATGGCTGGATTCGGCTATCAAGCAATTGCTCAACAATAAATATTAGTTATATTCTTATTTCTACAATTATCCAGGTTAAAAGACGACGAAGTTACAATGCTTTTTCACGACATCGATACATTTGTTAAATAACCTTCATTCAAATATTTTATATTGGGCTCACGGGCCTGCCTAATTGTTTTCCGCCCATCTACTTTTCTTTTGATTGGGTATTTATTTGAGGCCCACTATTGACTTCTCTATCGGACCAACCCAGAGAAAAAGAATAAAAAATTATACATACTAAAGGAAGCTACGGTAGGATGGGGCTTTTTTTAAAAAAACAATTCAGAAAAAAAAAAAATTCACAAATACATTGAAATGACGGAGCTTGCAAACCTTAAAACGCTCCTACGTGGAGCGGCTATGACAAGATGATGAGCCGTTTAATGATTAAACGGCTCCTCTTAAGGTAGTAGCTGCCTTCCTTGAGGGCGGCTACTCCTTCATTAGTAGCCGCCCTCACCGAGGGCGGCTACTCCCTTAGTTAGTAGCCGCCTTCAAAGAAGGCGGCTACTAATCGATAAACAGCCGCCCTCAACGAGGGCGGCTACTCGTTGGTTAGCAGCTCCCACCTTGACCGGCGGCTCATAACTTTACTCGTGTTTATCCGTTGTCGCGTGCTCCTTTATGTCTAGTCGTAGTGTTTGTCCGTTGTCGCGTGCTTCTTTATGTTTCGTCGTAGCGTATATAGTCAACTTATATGTCACTTCATATCAACTTTATCATGTATCTTTTGCTTTCCATCACATAAATTTTTATTTTTATTTCATACTTTTACCCCGACAAAAAATTAATCATATTATATATGAAATATTTGTAAATATTACACCCGTTAACTTTTAACTTTTACGAAAATTCATATCTGAAAATTTGTATAAATAACGTGAAGAGAAAATATTTTCGACACCAGAATTCTTCAACAAATTTGCTCTTTCAATATTTTCGGTACATCAAAAGTTTGAATCAAAATATTTCTTATTTGTTCAAAATGGATTCGATTTCCGTGCTGCTATATTTTGGTGGTAATCTTATTATTGGAAACGGATCGGTCGAATATAGCATTCCACCAGTTAGACCGATTAGAATTTCACGTTCTATTATTTTATTTGATTTGATTCAACTAGCACATAGAAAGTTAAACATCGACCCAACGATGTTTAATATCAAATTGTCAACCAAATATTCATTCATGGAGAAATCGTCTTGGAATGAAATATCAATCAATATTGTAGATGATGATGTTCTACAATTTATAATGGAATGTCCCAATATGCAAATGTTGCATTTGTACGTCGATATATAGGCAAGTAATCATGATTTTGGTCTTGAAGGGCCAGAATCAACTCTTCCATATGTCACTGGAGGATTGAGCAATATGGTGGTCAATGATCAACCTTCTACTTCGAGCGGTCGAGATGTTGAGCAACAACAAAATTATCCTTATTTCGAGCATAGAAGTGGACCTTGGGATCAATATATAACCGGCTCTTCTGAAGAAAATCCTATATATTGGCCAAAAACAGCAGAAGTTTGGGGATTACGAGAAGAAATTACACCAATTCATAATGTATTTGATCCTGATGTTGGTGGTTCGGAGCATACAATTATGTTTGCAGCAACTGATGCACCAGCCATACATGACGTACACAGAGATAGTCATCGAGATGTTTACATGAGTGATAGTGAACCCGATAATTCATCGAGTGATTCTGGAGAACACAGTACTGAGGCTGATGAGATGCATGATGAAGATGATGTTAATGTCCATGCATGTCCTAGTGAAGAGACAACATCCAGCGAACCACCTTATGGTCCGAGACATATGCAAGATGCACCATTTTTGTCAAGCACGATTGAAATGCCACCATTTTTTAATGCGGTCAACGAAGAGCAGGTTCCTAATTCGATTGATGTACCTTCTGGATCGCGAACTCGATATTACAACCCGGAGGTCGGAGAGCTGTCCGTGAACATGATTTTCAAGGATAAGAAAGATCTGATTGCATATGTGAAAGATTACTCTGTTAGAGTTGTCAGGCGTGAGTATTGTGTTGTGGACAACACACGTACTCTGTGGAAATTATGGTGCAAAAAGACTTCTCCTACCGTAAGGTGTAAATGGGGTCTTCGAGCGTCTTTGAAGCCCAAAATGGGTTTTTGGAAATTAACGAAGTATGGTGGTCCTCACACATGTATCTCGAGTAATGTTGGGATAGACCACCACAACTTGGACAGTAATATGGTGGCAAATACACTGTTGGAGATTGTACGATGTGATCCTTCGTACGAGATTAAGTATGTACGGGAGAATGTTAAAGATAAATATGACAATGATATCTCGTATACGAAGGCATGGAGAATTTTGCAACGTGCAGTGGAAAATGTTTACGGTACATGGGAGAGCTCCGTGCATCTACTTCCGAAATATATGGGTGCCTTGTCAAAGTATAATACTGGAACAATTGTGGAGTGGAGGCATTTAAGATCTAACAATCGAGCGGTGAATACATTGAATTATGTTTTTTGGGCTTTCAAGCCATGCATAAATGGGTTTCAACACTGTCGCATAATCATTAGTGTTGATGGTACTCATTTGTACACAAAGTATAAGCATAAAATGTTGATCGCCATCACTCTGGATGCCAACAATCAGATATTACCATTAACGTTCGGGATTGTTGATGAAGAAACATACGATTCATGGAAATGGTTCTTGGAGAATATCGGCCGACATGTTATACGTGGTGCAACATGTGTATGTCTTATTTCAGATAGGCATAAGGGAATTGTGCGCGCAGTTTTACCACTTTTTCAACCTCCTAATGGTGTGCACCATTTTTGTCTACGACATGTGTGCTCCAAATTTAATTCAAAGTTTAAAAATATCATTTTAATTGTATTTGTGACAATTAAAATCGTATTTGTGACAATTACTTTAATTTAATATATAGAGTTAAACAATTACAAATGTTAAAAACACTATCAATATATAAAATAATACAACTACAGTTGGCCACCGGTTCCACAATGACGTTGCCTACGATTTCGTTGCCCTCTATGTGGACCAGTATTACTAGGAGTATTTTGCTATGTTTCATCAGAATAACTCGGAAACTGGATAGGTGTTGGAATGTTTCTCGATGGTTGCACCTCCTCCAAATTTCTCTGGTATTCAAAACCCATTAGAGATGTATAATTTTGAGACTCTGGGGGTTGTGGAGTATAATAACCTGCACTATCGAAAACAGTAGAGGGACTAGAAGCAAATGATGCATACCCACCGGATGACCCAACAAATGATGCAAAACCACTTGATGGTCCAACAAATGATGCAAAGCCACCAGCTGACCCAGCAATTGAAGCTAATCCACTAGATTGACCAGCAGCAGTATCAAATCCACCGGATGACCCAATAACATCAAAATCACCAGAAGCATCAAAAGCACCAAATGGGCCAACATTGTCAAAACCACCAGATAGGCCAGCAGTATCAAAACCACAAGATGGGCCAGCAGTGTCAAAACCACCAAATGGGCCAGCAGTGTCAAAACCAGATGGGCCAGCAGTGTCAAAACCACCAGATGGGCCAGCTGTGTCAAAACCAACAGATGGGTGGAAACCAATCCCATGTACAGGAGGCGATATAACCCTTACAGTGATTCTCTCGTACCACTGCATATAGTCATCGTCTGTTGAGTTTGACCTACGACATGGTTCACCAGTGGAGACATTTCTGAGCCTCCTACGCTACGTCCGAAGATGTATTTTGTGAATTCGGCCCAATCCATATTACGATGACCAGTTCGGGTGACGTCATGTAGCTCATTATCGTCAAGTGCAGGTGATGGAATTGACTGGCATATATTGAACTGTCGCATCACCCGGTTAGGACGATGAATCTCCACAATTTGGAAGCAGATAAGTGGGCAAACGCTTCTCCAAATATTATTATTATAGGTAGTAATAATAGAATTAACATCAGCGGCCTCTAGGTCATACACGATCCAGTTAAACTGCACATCGTTAAAATTAAAAAAAATGATCAATCAATATATTGAAATCATCATAATTTTTAAATTCAATTACATAATTTAGGTTTACCTCGTCATTACTCATTTGATCGAGAGAATGTCGTATAATTCTGACCGAATGAGTTGCTATATGGGTGTGACGAAACACAGTGTTCCACATATTATAAAAAAATGTTAAATATTGCAATATTTTATGATTTTAATATTAATATTCAATAAAAAAATTAATTATTACCGTGCACCGTAGGGAGCAACATGAACATTATTAGGGACAACCAAAGTTTTTAGTTGTATGTCAGGATTCAAACATTTTATCCTACTCCATGCCCAAATCTGTCAATAAACATGAAAATATTTTAAAAAACGGATAAGGTATTATAGTAAGAGAAAAATATTACATACCTGCAAAATATACAAATGGCCAGTGATAGTGCATTTTCCTATCGTTGATGCATTGCACATTTCACGGTATAAGAAAGCCAATACTGCACTGTCCCAACTATATGTGTTCACCTCTTCCAAATCTTCAAGTAGCTGCAAATACATGAGTTTTACAGCGCTACTATTATAACCTGGAAGCAAAATTCCACCTATAATCATCAAAGCTATACACCGAGTGTATTTTATTACATCCATCTCTGAGCTCATATCAGAGATACGATTAGCTCGGCAATGATCGTCTATAGCAGTCATTCTTAGGTGACCGCCTTTAAATTTTGCTTCGGGAGGCTCAAATCCCAGTAACTCAAGACATGTTTCTTGCCATTCTTTCACACGTTGTGAATCATCTACCCCAGTTACTGGTTGACCATCAACTTTCAGACCCCAAATTTTTGAAATATCTTGTAACGTAATGGTAGCTTCACCAAATCTAAAATGAAATGTATGGGTCTCAGGCCGCCATCGCTCAACAAGAGCGGTAATCAAATGATTATCGTACATACAGTAACCAGATTGCAAAACACCGTAAAATCCCATATCAATGATATGCCTCCAAACGCGATCGTGTATAACGTTCTCATTATACAATCCCCAGATAAGGTTATCTGTACGCTTCACCTTTAGAATATTATCAATATTATCAGAACAAACAGCACTGGAGATATGCGTAGATTGTAGATATAATATAATTGAATCTTCGGGACCTCGATTTAATGTCATCCTAAAATTAATAAAAAAAATTAACACATATCAATCATTAATATTATCATTTATAATATTAATAAATAAAAATATATTGTACATATATATTTAAAAACATAATGAATTGTTTAATTGATTTTAAAAAAATTATATAATAAAAAAAACATTATTGACGAGAGGAGACGAAATAATTTATTTCTGAGAGACGAAATTAATATGAAAAAATTGATATGAAAAAAATTATAATATTTCTAATAATCAACTAACCTTGAATAATGTAGATATCAATTAACCTTGAATAATGTAGATAGAATAATTTATTTCTGACGCGAGAGGAGAATAATTTATTTCTGAGGAGATGATTGTAGAGCAAAAAATTGTAGAGCAAAAACAAAAACTTTATGTTATAAATTATTTTAGAGCTGCCGATCTAATTTATAGATGAATCAAGCATGATTTAATTGGAGCAGGTGGTAGGTGGTTGACGGATGGACCGCCCATCGTATTGAGGAGCACAAAACCGCCCAGATCAAGCAGTAGCCGCTTAGCCCGTAAGCGGCTACTAACTCGAAGAGTAGCCGTACGTTGGGCGGCTACTCTTCAAGTAGTAGCCGCCCAACGTATGGGCGGCTACTCTTCGAATAGTAGCCGCTTACATGGAGGGCGACTACTGCTTGTTCAGGTGCCGCCCTCCCAAACTCCGTATTTCTGCAGCCCAATTAAATTCGATGTATTTGAGAAATTTTCTTTTTTTCCCAAAGTATTTTTTTAAAAAAAACGTAGGATGGAGGGGAGTAGTTTTCTTTATTACTTTTTTTTTTCTCTCTTTTTTGCCCTATGCAACGTGGAGTTTAGGCTAATGAATACATGGCTCAAGTTTAATAATTAATTAATTATTATGCATGGGAACATGGCTCAAGTTTAATAATAACTTAGTCGCCTTCTACACACGTGTTGCATGTATATACAATTTTTTCTTTGTAAAATTGTGTATAATGATAATGTACATTTTTTTTATTATGGTTGTAGTTTTTTTGAATTTAAATTATGAAATATTTATACAATATTATTATATTTAAATTTTTTTTGGATTTTAACAAACTTTTTTAGGTAATATGACAATTTATATGATAGGTGTAACGTTGATTTGTAAGATCTGGAAGGGCATACCATAAATTTGTGGGTACATTGATAACATGTGTAATAGTATATTTTAGATTGACAATATATAAGGACGGATTTATGTGGGTGCAAGGAGGCACTTACCCCATGCTAAAAAAAACAAAATTTGATTATCTAAATTTTTTTTTAAAAAAATAAATTGCAGTTTACCATCTAAAAATTAAATTTTAACCCTAAAAAATTAGGTTTTGCCCTCCCTTAAGTTATATTTTGACCCCTAAAAATTTTTTTGGGCTCCGTTTTTATGTTAATATCTTATGTGCCCCTCATTCCCGAAAATCATGTTTATATATATACTATTTATAAAGTTCTGTTGGGAGTTATCTAATATTGAGAATTTACAAGCTATCTGTGTTATTTCACTCATCACCAATTGGTTATGAGTTGGAACCCCATGTATTCTTAACATGGTATCAGAGCCAGGTGATTGGCTATTCTACCCGCATATTCACCGTCACCCATGTTATCAATACACGTGTTTGACTTATATAATGTCACACATGTTGATGCGTGTTGAGAGTCGTCTCACATTAACAATTTACAAGCTATGATAGCTCTTTATAAGATACACGTGTTACTCCACTTATAACAATTGGATTTGACTTGGAACCTCATATATTCTTAACAAGTACTTTTATGTTTAACAAGACTAGCTTCTTGATAAACATAAATGCACACACTCTCGTACTCAAAATTTTCGATTAGAATGGTATATTTCGGTGGTAAAATCAGTGGGTAAATGAAATACTTAAAAATAAAGAGTGACATACAAAATCAATATGATTTTTCATTCGATTAAAATGATTTTTGTTTCTTTTTTTCGTCAGAGTTCTAACATGATACTATATATAGCGGGCATGATGCCGATCAATCGATTTTTCATTCAGTAAAAATGATTTTTATTTTTTTTGTCCCAATGCTAACATGATGCCGATCATTTACTAATACGCCGCTACACTTGTAGAAACACTAAAAGTGAAAAAAGAAAAATATCTTATCACGATAAGATCTGATTTTTATCGATTAGATGACCAAACGCCAATATATTAAAACATAAAAGAACAAACTTTGCTTTGTATTTTTCACCATGTATAAGCCCAAAAGAACAGCTTTGCTAACACGGTTTTCAGCTACTTAGGTACAAAAGAGCACGTACACATAATACAATAATAATATATATATAACACGGTTACAGCTACTAAGGTACAAAACGGCACGTGCATACACATAATAAAATTTAAAAAATTATTCAAGTGCCTGTTGACAACATCTGTTAAAAGAATAAATCTTTTACAATTAACAAATACAAGAATATAGAATGTGAAATAATAATTAACAAAACGAAAACGAATTTATACTGGACTACCCGTTTATATCTGAGAGTAGTTCTTTTAGGAATTTAACTGAAGTAAAAGGGAAATAAAGTAGAGGCAAAATGTGCAACTGAGAATTGTCAAACTAAAAGTGCCACCAATGTTGCCCATAAATTCAAGAAACTTGAACATTTCTTGCTCTCTTTTGGGTTTGAAATTACAGGCTGGTGCATAGTTCCACCCCATTTCAGCAACATAGCACCTTTCAATCCTCTCTTTGATCTTAACTTCTTGAATTCTTTCCCTTAATACGCACAAATTCGCATCCACGATGCTGCTTGATCTTCCTGCGGAGAGCCGATAATAACATATATAAATGAGAAAGCATAGAGGTAGAGTTTTATTCAATAATCGAATTTATGATGCTAACTAATTAAGGTATTTGAATGGCTACTTCTATAAAAGGCTCATGCATTAGTGGACATGAAAATAGCTTTTGTAGAGGTGATGATATCAGTTACATATATAATTTATGCCTTTATTATTTTTAAAATAGACATTTTATTTCGTGGTTTGCAAAAAAATAGCACATTATCCCCTTATGAGGATGTGCTTTGCATCTATTCATAATTTACAGGAGGCAAACTATCTATTTTCAAAACACAGGGTACAAATTGTCTATTTTCAAACTACGGGTAAACTGTCTATTTTCAAATCACATGATCTAAATAGTCTAGTTGAAAATCACAGGATGTTCGTCGCCAAAAAACAGATTTTATAGATGGGATATGGTATATATGAGGAATGTATATATAACAGTATTAGTTTCACACCTTCATCTCTATAGATCTGGGCTCTCACTTGAAAGGATTGGCAAGATCTGGACTTCTTACAAGGCAGAATTGTGGAACAAAGATAAGCTTGTGAAGAAGAAGCAGCCATTTTAATAGGCAATTAGCCAATTTAAATGGTTAAATCAAAACGGTTTTCTCTAACCAAAGAATTGTTTTATCAAGAAATAAATTTTCTGAACAATTAGGGGAAAGGGCTATCTGTTTTGGTTTCAGAAGGGTTTTGTTGTAGAGTCTGTCACGAAAATGCAATGCATTTTATAAGTGTGATCCGAATTGGAGCCATGCTTTAGGTGAGACGGCAGCATGCAACATGCATGGATGGGGAAATGTATAATATTAAATTGAAGTGTATCGTAAGGTTTCATTTGGATCGAAGGATTTCATTTCGACAATAGATTTGAAGTATCTTGGTTTGTTAAATAACGCCTTAAAATTGAAGATCATGGATTTGAAATCCAAAATCAGACAAACAATTTGTATGGATTTATATTAAGGATTTGAAATTCAAATCCATCAAATCTTTCATTTTAATGGAGCCTAAGAAAATTTAAAATGTTTGGATTTTTAGTTCTTGGATTTGTCGATGATCATGTCGACCCATTCATTATAATTTTTTAATTCTTTTGATGTCGCATTTTAAAAATAGCGACAACCGCGTTATCCCGTGGATTACTACATAATAATTTGACCCTTAACATATCGAATTAGGCAAAAGTATGTGAGAATGGAGATTTATTTAATTTTTGTTGACTTAGTAAAGAAGTACACGAGAATTAGATGGTAATTTAATTGCATGATATTTTGTTTTCTTTCGTTTGTATTTATAATCCTTAGGTGTTGAAATGTTTTAGTCAATCTTCTACGGCCATTAAAAATAAATAAAATTAATTTGGTGAAACCCATCATCGGGCCCGATTCTATTGGGCTGGATTTTATGTTCAAAAAATTATTGATAAAATTGACAGAGCAATAAATATTTCAATCTTCCGATGATTTGAAGATCGGAGTAGATAACCAATTTTCAATGGTTGAATGAAATGCATTTTGTCTTAAAATATTATTTAAAAGTTATTAAATTTTCAGAAAAAAACTGGAATTCTGAATTTTAAGTATATTATAAAAATTAAAAATATTATATCCATCCATAATATATATTTATATGCATTTTTCATATCGTTTTTTGATTTTATGAATCATAAGGAATTAAGTATAACTATCAAAATTATAAGTTCGTTTGTTTATATATATATATATATATATATATATATATATATATATATATAAGAAATGAAGTTTAAACTTTAATAGGAAATAATCATCCTGGTAAATTGAGTTTTTAGGTACATACTGAAAAATAAGTAAATATTTTAAATTTTTTTCAAGAAAATAAACTACTTTCCAATATCATAAAAAGTCCAAAACATTCTACCCATGGGGTTAAACTTCAGTGAACCAAGGTATATTTGATCGATTAGGGAGATTGTTGGGTTTAGAGAATCTTACTGATAGTTTTGATGTTAACAAAACTGTTTATTTTATTATTAATGAGTTTATCAAGTATGCGACAAAGTTGTTCGTTGCTAAAAGAATATCAATATAGTTGAAAAGAAGTCAAATCCAGTGGATTCAGACAAGCCTAAAGATCAACAACACTGATCAAACATTCCAAGTTAGTTGATCTGAGTCTAACTGAGTCCAAACAGATGAGGTTTAGCATAATTAATCTACGCCAGAACGCAGAGTGGCTAATATAGTTTAACAAAGATCGGACTAGTCGATTAACCAATGGAAATGAAACTATCCTACCTTGTTGAACGGTAGGAATCAGTTGAGTACTCAACTGATACATATGAAAACCAGCTGAGTAGTTAATAGAAGAAGAAACAGAGTCCATATTAGTGGTTAGCAGCAAGGTACCAGTTAAGTTATCACTAGCCAATTATTATACAAACAGTCTTACTAGTAAGGTTATAGAACAACTGAGTTCGCCGAAAGCCAACAAGACAATATGACTGTTTGATAGACAAAAGAAAATATAGATAGAATCAGAAATATGATAGGTATTTTCCAACATGCATATTCATGAATATAACAAACATCTCTATGTCAAAGGCTTTATATACACTCGAAAAATAAAAGAGAGGCGATGATCTCACATCTCTTATAACTCACCAAAATATTATTTCTAAGAGATCAATTCCCGAGGAGCTTATACGGAAGATCATCTTACTAAAGAGCATTTGTCATATTTATACGCACCATTGTTGATCATAATATCAGATCATGTATACGATCAGTTGTGCGATACAAACACTCTAGTCAAATACACAGTGAGCTTAAACGTAATGAGTGATTTGTATGATTGTCCAACATGTTGTCAAGATGGATTAAGAGTTTAGTGAGTTGCAGTACTGTGGAGCAGTTGAGTAGCTATGAGTTCATTTGAGTGTGTACACTCAACTGAAATGGATCTTTATAGTTGTATGTATGAATCAAAGTCTTATATTCGGTGGCAGAATGAGAGACGTACAATGATTGCACCACATTCGAACCTCAAGAATCAAATCTGTGTATTCACTTTACTTAAAATAAACATGATCTAATCTTTCAGCGCAAACACTTTAAGGCTCAGAGCTATTGCAGCTCATTTGTCTGGACTTAGCTGGATGAACTGATTATCCCTGTAATGGCTCAATTTTAAAGGAATTTATTGACCCAAATATTGTGTAAGTTATAAATTATCATATTAATAATAATAATAATAGTAATACTAATAATAATATAATAAAAATTATTATAATATTAATTATAATATTAATAATAATATTAATAATATTAATGATAATAATAATTGAAGAGTTGATAACCGAATGCAATCAGTATACTTTTTTTCTTCTTCCTTCTTCGTCACTCGTATTCTGTTCACCTTCATTTCATCGTCCGTTTCAATTCGTCATTTCCTTCATCTTCTTCGCTGCTCATCCGTTTTGTTCGCTTGCTTCACCTTTTATCTCCCTCAACCCTTCACCTACTCACCCGATAGCTACTTAAATACTACCCAAAAGAAATTTTGTCATCTGTTTCGAGTTTGAGGTTAAAATTTCAGATTTTTTTTGGGAATTTGATTTTTTAGTTTCGAAAATCGTTTCCAAACCAGAGATTGTAGCAATCATTGGAGGAGAATTCGGAATTTGAGCAGAAAGGGAAAACTGGTATGAAATTCGAATTTTTCTTTTGGTTTCGAAAAAAAAAAATTTCTGTTTCGATTTTTGTTGCTGTTCGATTTTAATTGTTAGGGTTAGGTTAGTGAAGATGAATTATTGGAAATTTTAGTGATTTAATTTGTCAAGAACAAATTGTTTAGGAAATTTGTTCGAAAATGATATTGAAGATTTTTAAAGAATTTGTATTCGAAAATTTCTGGAATTAGGGTCGAAAATGTTCTGGAATTTAGTTTAAATAATTACTGAAATTTGTCTGGAAATGGAAATTTTGGTTTGAAAATGTTATTGAGGAAATTTTTTTTTTTCGAAAATGGTGTAGTTGTGTTCGAAGGTGGTTCTTCGAATGTTGTTGGTTTTAGTAGTGGGGATTATTGAGATTGACTTAAAGGATACTACTTAGATAAATGAGTAAATCGGATTTGTTTTAATGACGTTGAAATGTGTGCTTGATGCTATCGAATCTTGAAATAGGAAATTCTTGAAACATTGGAGATTTGTTGGGAAAGTTTGTAGCTTGAACAATTCTAGGAAGCTTCGAGGTACGTAAATGAAGTTGCAATTTTTCGCAAATTATTTTAAGTATTTCGTATTGTTTATTTTTGAAATGATTTTCGGATAGTAAGCATGCAAGAATTATTTTGAAAGATGATTTTGGTAAGAAATGTATTTTGTTGAAAATAGAATTTTGAATATCCTTTTATTGTGTGTGAAAAACTATTTACAAAGGCCATGTTTGTCTTGATTCGGTGAATACGATTTGAGGCTTGTGAACTGTGGATATTTTTGGTTTCGTTGTGTCTCGCATTGCGACGAGGATAAAAACGCGCATACTTTCGGCTCGTTGGCGACGAGAATAAAGAAACGCATTTCGTTTTGCCCGAAGACAGAGGGGGTATAATATCTGTCGATACCCTTCCAGCGGGTATAGTCTGGAATGATATCATTGTGTCACATCCGTAATTGAGTATGCATTTGTTTCATTACAGCATGGCTATGTTTAATGATTAATTCTATAATGTTAAGACATTATATTCTATTGTTATTCGTTTCCGTTACGTTTCGTTGGTTATCTGTGCAGTTATTTCCGTTATGATTCCGTTTTGTGAAATTTAGTTCCGTTGACTGCTCGGATTAAACCATATATGTGTGAAAGTATTTTGGATATGAAAGTATATTATTTTTCGTCACATTATGAAAAATGATGTTTTTGACCTTTTATCAAATGTTTATTATGCTTACTATAAAATGCTGCAACTTACCTTTACCTGTAATGTGACATATTACAGATGGAGTTGAAGACTTAGACGATGCGGAGGATATTTAGATTTATTATGAAATTTTGAGTATGTTAGCATGTTTAAGTTTTATTTTGAGGATATGAAACATTTATTTATGTTTTAGTTGGATTTTGATATTTGAAGTTTATTTTGGTTTAGTTTTTATGGTTTTGATATTGTGGTTGTAGTGATCTGGTAGATCACAGGGCACAATTTTTAAGAAGAGACTCTGCCCAAATTTTTCTAAGATAAAAGTCACGGGTAATAAGTTATTAAGTCAACATCCGATAATAATAAAAATATTTCCGCTAAACAAAAGTTCAAAGTGATATTAAGTTTTGAATTGAGTATAGCCTTGTATTCAAACAATTGAATACGGCGGGTGACCCGTCTGGGCGGGCCGTCACAATCCCCCATAACGATTCCATCAAACTCCAACATGTACACTATTTGGCAAAAAAAATTGAGAAAAAGAATCATGTCTCCAAATTTAATTTTGAGAAAATATAAATTTTTGTGATAGTCTTCGTCAAACTTACAAAATAAAATTGTCGATTTGATTGTATTTGAATTGTCCTGTTCTTTGGATGGCAATTAATGGATCATTGATTAGACATGACTAATTTACAAAGGGGTCAAGAAAATATTCGAGCAAGTGTTCAAAGTTCAAACCGAAATAAATTAAATTACTTTAATAGTCAATAAGTTGATAAATATACCCCACATGTATTTCAAATCCACGATTTCAAATCTATTTGATTATTTGGATGAATTTATGTTGGATTTTAAGGGTTTTTTTAACAAAATAACCCATCTTTTAATTCAACCAATAAATTTAACCCAATTTGTTTTTTAATAAACTAACCCAAGTCGCCATCTCAGATGTCGACAATCACCAAATTCTATTAATGTCGCTATCTCAGATGGCGAAAAAGTTTTTTTTAATGTTGTCGCCATCTCAAATGGCGACAACCAACAAAAATTATGTTAATGTCGCCATCTGAGATGGCGACATTATAAAAACTTTTTTTTTTATTAATGTCGCCATCTTAGATGGCGACATCAATAAAAGTTTTTTTTTTATTGATGTCGCCATCTAAGATGGCGACATCATAACATTATAAAATAATTTTTTCGTGTTGTCGGCAGAAAATGACGTAAAAATATAATATTTATAACTTTGTCGCCATCTGAGATGGCGACAATAAAAAAAACTCATTTTTTATTTTATGTCGCCATTTGAGATGGCGACATTAATCAATTTTTTTTCTCTATTTATACGAACAAAATCAGCTCATTTCATATCTTCCGCTCATTTCATACATTCATATCTTCAGCTCATTTCATAATTCGTAAGCTTTATTTTTACTTCCGAATTTTTAAGGAAATTTTCATTATATCCTCCAGTTATTTGCTCCGATCAGCATATTGTAGGTACGTTGTTATATAAATAATCATATTTAACAACATTATATATCATATATTAATTTATGAATTTTATCTTTATTTTTTTATGTCAATTAAAGTTTTGTTGTATTGGGGAGTCCAAATATTACAAGATTCAGAATCTGTTAGATATGATCGTGGTCCGTCAAAAGGCATGACAATATCTCGCAATATTAATTATTTACAGTTATTGAGTGATGTATATGATATTACTGGCATCGATCGTCACCAGTTCATTCTGAAAATATATTGTAAATATATATTCAGTGATTTTTCGGGGATGAAACAAACAATTTTTCCCGTTGACAGCGATGACAATCTAGCATGGCTATTGGATATTGAACAAAATCATACTTTTTTGGAGATGTATATACAAACAGAACCCTGTGCCTATGATTTTATTACAGAAATGCCAACAACTGGTAGTGGTCCATCTGTAGTAGTTACAGAAAGACCAACTACCTCTATGATTCAAGATGATGCTCCGATAGTTGCTGACAATATTGTTCCCGAGCCACTAGCAGACAGTTTTGAGATGATATTCAGTCTGAACCGGAGGGGATTCCATCTGAGGATGAGTCTGCTGACGATGAGGTTGATATTGTAGAAGTGCCAGTTACTGTAGCAGACACAACCACAACAAATGAACCTGACCTTTATCAAACAATTCCATTTTTCTCCACGACACATCCAGACGTATTTGGTGATTCGATCGACCTTCCAACTGGTAAGTGGGGGAGTTATTACGATTATTCGAAAGGAGATATCCATCTGAATATGGTATTTAAAGATAAAGGTCATCTTCAGGCAGCTGTGAAGGATTACTCCGTACGGATTGTAAAACGTGAGTATCTTGTTGTCAAAAGTACAAAAACTTTATGGAAAGTGGTGTGCAAACATAGTACACCAGATATGCCTTGCAGATGGTTTCTACGCGCCTCATTGGGGAAAAAAATGGAATGTTCAAAATAACAAAATATGGGGGTTCTCACACTTGTCTTTTGAGTGATTTATCGATCGATCATGCAAATCTGGACAAAAATATGATTGCTAGTTTGCTAGTGGGAATCGTTCGACGTGATCCATCCTATGAGGTAAAGTATGTTATTCAAACTGTTCAAGATAATTATGGTTTTGAGATCTCATATGCAAAAGGCTGGTATAGTTTGCGACGTGCAGTTGAAAATGTATATGGAACATGGGAGAGCTCTGTAAGAAAATTGCCTTATTACATGGGAGCTTTGCAAAAATGGAACTCATTCACAGTCGTCGAATGGGATCACCTACCGAATGCTAGACCAACAGAGATGACTTTGAATTACGTGTTTTGGGCCTTCTAACCATGTGCAGATGGATTCCGACACTGTCGAAAAATTATAAGTGTAGATGGAACACATCTGTATACAAAATATCAACATAAGATGTTGATTGTCGTGGCCATGGACGCTAACAATCAAGTCTTACCTTTGGCCTTTGCAATCGTTGACGAGGAAAGTTTTTTGTCGTGGAAATGGTTTTTGGAGTTGATTAGCAAGCACATTGTTAAAGGATCTGATGGTGTGTGCTTGATATCTGATAGGCATCCGGGCCTTATTGCAGCCGCTGAATGTGTTGCCGACTTCAATTCCTCGCATGGCTCGCATCGATTTTGTTGGAGACATGTGTGCTCGAACTTTAATAGTCGATTCAAAAATGTTCATTTGAAAGACTTATGCTGGAAGGCTGGTTCAGAAAATCAGCTAAGAAAGTTCGATTCTACAATGGAAGAAATAAAAAGTATCGAACCAAGAGCATTTGATTATTTGAATCGGATTGACAAGTCAAAATGGACTATTGCACATGATGGTGGATGGCGGTGTGGTATTCTTACGACAAATATGTCCGAGTGCATTAACGGAGTTATGAAGGGTGCTCGTCGCCTTCCAATCACCGCCATTGTGCAATTAACTTTTGATCGCTGTGTGCTCTATTTTCTTGAATGACTGAAGAAAGCGGAACGAATGATCCAGAATAATCAAGATTGACCGGATTATGTATTTGAAAAATATGATCGTGCTGATCATAATTCCATTCACCATGATGTTCGGATGTTCGATTGAAGACAATTAACCGCTTCTATAATCACTAGAGAGCAAGCAGGATGTGGCAGCAATACACACGTGGTCAACCTCAAAGCAAGGGAATGCTCTTGCGGAAAATGGAAACAATTTGGCATACCATGTTCACATGCGATACAAGTGTGTCGACATTATGGTTTAAATGCGAAAAAATTAGTCATCCAGTATTATAATATGTCTGAGTACTGGAACACATATCAAGGGCAATTCAATCCACTGTGGGCAGAGCAGTATTGGGACACCCCGTGCTTCCAGTTATTCCACAACTCCACTCTGCGCAAGTCCAAATCGGTAGGTCGTGATCGCACTACACGTATCCAAAATGAGATGGATTGGCCAGAAGCCCGAGCAAGACGACAAATGGCTTCAAGTTCTAGAAATCGTTAAATTTTTGGCGTGTAATTGTGTAAGGCCTCACCGCCATTTTTGCATACTTCATCTCCCTTAAGTTCAGGCATTCACAAAATTTTACGTTATTCAGAAATTATTGTACGTTACAGAATTTTTTATTTGTATGCTCACAAAACAAACATTTTTGTCAAACTTAATTTTATAACTACAAGAATCGGTAACAATTTACAATATAGTGATGACTTCAACGACGACGACGATTAGCAAGTTTTCCTCCAGTACCACAAGGAGGAGGATTTGTCTGTCTTCTAACTCTTCGTCGTTCAACGACTTCCTCGCCCCTTTCCCTTACCGCAGGTGTGTTGGCAGGCTGCTGAAATGGCGTCAGTTGAGGGAATAGAACTGGAGAGACATCGAAAGGTGAAGTCATAGACGCATATGTTGCAAACCCAATATTTACATTTGTATCCACGCTGTTGGACTGGGCTTCAGTGGACATGGGGGGATATGGCATGAAGGGAGATATATCAATATCATATGCAGCACAGGAATATAATAGTCTGTACACATATCTGGCTCTGTCCACGTAGATGGACCTGCAATATCTGTCTGCATGTCCGGCTCTGTCCATGTAGATGGACCTGCAACATCTGCCGGCATATGTGTATCAACAGACTGGATTTCATTGTATGCCGGGAAGTTTCTGTCTCGTCGTTGACGAGCCACTCGCACCACATTCTCGAAAACACTTCTGTGTTGCCTCATCGACTCTGTCGTCATAGGCAAGCCATCAGTCAGATGTCGGTCATAACTTGTAGTTAATTGCTCCATCTGCTCAATCTGCAAAGTCCAAATGTAGAATATAAAATATATACATCTAATCACAATTATAAAAAAACAAAATTTCAAGTAATTCACGTACCACGTGCTGCCATGCCGGGCCATCACCATGTTGATATCCTGTCTGTACAAAATATTGGCCACGTCCAATGTATCTACGTGTGACTGGTTCATACAACTCGGTGTATCCGCCAACAACGTAGTTACCACCATCAGTAAATCGTGGTCTGTCTATACGTAGATCATTTGCCCTCTCCCAGCAAAGTATATATGCGATATGCCGAGCGCTCCAGTCTTTGTTGAAGTTTCCCCTTCGACCAATATTATGCAATGCATCATCCCCCGATTATGGATCTTCTGGTATGTCTTGTAGCATACCAAATTGTCGGAGTATTCTCTCAGATCGTTGCATCTCAACGATGTCGAAGAAAATCAACGGGCCTTTATATGTTCCTAACTCCGTAATTCCTTCAGTGTACTCATCGGGGTAAGGCTGTCAATTAAACTACAAAATAACATTGCTTTAGAAATATCAAAAGAATGTTGTTTGTAAAAACAAATTTAACAGCATGTTTACTTGGGTTACTGGCTGCTCATCGAGAATGTCCCTCATGATGACATGACCACCTGTATATATTCAAATAAATGATTAAATGCATTAACACATAAATCAGTTAAAATACAAGACATATTCGTGTTACCTTACACCATATGGAGCAGCAGGTAACACATTATCTGGACCGATCACTAGTGACCCAAAATCAGATCTTTGACCACCCAATTGAGGAGTCAAACTTGGGATTCGTGACCATGCCCAAATCTCATTTATTGTAATGACATCAAGAATACAAGTTAGATTTATTTAAAATAAACAAACATATTTAATTATTTAAAATAAACAAACATATTTAATTATCTAAAATAAACAAACATATTTACCTGTAAGATTTGCAATGCATCACCTATCACTTTTTTTCCTCTTTCTGATGAATTACACAACTCACGACACAGCACTACCCCAACTATAGGTATGGGCAGAGTCGATATCCTCCAACTTCTGTAAATACAATAACCTCACAAAATTACCTGATGAATCAGGGCACATAATCCCCCCTAGCATCAACAACGCACAAGCCCTTGTAAACTTAACAACATCATCTGTCGTACTTTGTATATTCAACGGATTGAGCAGCAAATGATTTTGCAAAGCAACTAATCTCAAACGTGCACCCTTAAAGTCTTTGATATCCGGTATGAAACCTAAATATGTATGGCAATATTCTTGCTAAGCGGGCAGAGTCCTATCATAATCAATCCCCGACACTACGATGCCATCTACTGGCAATGACCATATTACTGCAATGTCTTGCAGTGTGATAGACTGACCGCTTTATTTTTAAACAGAAAATTTCAAAGTGTAGTGTGAAGCGATTCTACCGCAAGTGCACGGTTGTCAAGTTTTAGTATAGTTAAATGAAAGTAAGGGTTGTCGAATCCACATGGACTAATGTATAAGTACCAAATAAAACTAGTAAAATTATATTTAGCCTACGATTAAAACGGGGGTAGACTAACTAATGCGGAAATTAGAACTAAACCACAAGAATAAATAAAATGAATCGGGTTCCGGATATGCAAAGGTAATTCGCTCGAGAAATTTATCTCGCTCTTCGTTCAACTGTGTTATCCTTAATGATTCTTTTGAATAAGCAATTACCAACCAATTGATTCTTAAGGTGAAAGGTTTTCGTTATTATTCAATACACTCTCTCGAGCTGTAAAGAAACTAATATCAAATTAGAACAAGTCACTCTCGTGCACTTATTTACTAATCTAATATTGCATAAATCTTCAAAACCTCGTTACTCTAAATCTCTCGATTCAAAGTGCTCACGTATGTGATTTTATCTCTCGATCTCAATCTTAACATACATCATGAATTAAGGTAGCGTATTATAACGTTATCTCTCGATCTCGGTTATAACTCACAAGATTAAATCAAAGTTAGCTAGGCTTTGATCTTAATAAGCATTCAATTCATGAACAATAAGATACCAATACACTCAAACACAATCGAATCAATAAATCAAACACAATTAAAATCAAACTCAATAAAATAAACTAGATTCAATTCAAGACAAATCAATAAGATGTTAAATTGTTTCTCAACCTCAATAACATCCAAAGATAATGTAATATCAAATAAATCTGAGTTTAGTAATACGATAAAAGCTGGAATGAATCCGTGCGTTGCACCGTAGTTTCTTCTCTTGCTCCTTCCTTGTACTCCGGAAAACGGCTCGCTAAAGCTTGGATGAAGAAGGAAGAAGATGGCTTCTCCTGTCCTTGGCGGCGGCTATGGTTCTTCTAGTGTGAAAAACGGCTCTGATATGATATGATATGATCTGGAAGAGATCCCTTCTTTAAACCACCGAAAATCACGTTAATTTTGGAAAATAAGATCTTCAGAAATTCGCGTCTCGATCGATCGAAAAATAGTTTCGATCGATCGGTGCACTGTTCACTTCAGCCTTTTCAACTCACATGCCTCGATCGATCGATCGAGATTTTCTTCCGATCGATCGACATTTCGCTAAATTCACTGCTGAAGTCTCTGCCCGGATCGATCGATCGAGAATAAATCTCGATAGATCGAAGTTCTGAAAAATCTCAAATCTTCACTTTTCCTTCCTTTTCGCCTTGATTTCACCCGTTTTCTTCATTTTAGCTCATTTCTTCCATTTTCGACCTATTTTCCTGAAATAAGCAAATAAATACCAAAAAACGTAATTTCATCCAGGAAAAAGTACGAAAAACGGAAAGAAATTACAGCTAAAAACACTTAAAATCTAAGCCTATCATAGACGCCTCTCCCGATCTAAGATGAAATGTGTGTGTTTCACGGCGCCATCTCTCAACTAAAGCCGTGATCAGATGCATGTCAAGCTCAATCTTACCACACCTATATATACCATAAAATCCTACCACGTGCAACAAATTAACAACACGTATATCTAGTGGATACAAATCCCAAAAATAGCTATGTGGGTTTCTCACAAGCAGTATGCTATCCATATCACCTGCCCATACATCCTCGGATCGATGTGAAGACTGCAATGACAAAAGATGTGTGTCTATCGGGCCTGGTTGCCTCATTTGATCCATCCTGAAATATAATACAAAAATTATAAACATTAATATCAACATTACAAACAATATCCGCCGACTACATACGGCCGTCACACAACGACCGTCAACAACCGCCAACCCACGTAGCCGGAAGCCACCCAGTCTGCCCTTAGCCGCCGCCGCCACCGCCGCCGGCCGTCCGGCCGCCGCCGCCGGAGATACTTACAAAAACGTGGGTTTGCACCCCACCCACCGGAACCAACATTATCGTCAAAATATTAACCCACAACACATATACTCCCAATTTACATATCAAAATCATATTTCATCTAAAATCAAACAATAACAAAAATCAAACAAACGATTCTATATAAAATATCATGATTAATCTAAAATTAAATCATAACAAAAATAAAAAAAACATACCTTAAATAATTTTGATACAAAATTATCTCAAAACGCAAGAAACGAAAATTTTGCAGAGGAAATTGTTAAGCGGCGGCCGTGTAAAAGAATGAAGGTAGGGTTTTTTATTAAATGTTATGATGTCGCCATCTTAGATGGCGACATCAATAAAAAATTTTTTTTATTGATGTCGCCATCTGAGATGGGGACATCAATAAAAAAAAAGTTTTAATAATGTCGCCATCTAAGATGGCGATATTAACACAATTTTTGTTGGTTGTCGCCATCTGAGATGGCGACAACATTAAAAAAAAAATTATGTAGTCGCCATCTCAGATGACGACATTAATAGAATTTGGTGATTGTCGCCATCTGAGATGGCGACTTAGGTTAGTTTATTAAAAAAAAAAATTTGGGTTAAATTTATGGGTTGAATTAAAAGATGGGTTATTTTGTTAAAAAACCCTGGATTTTAAATCCTTCACTTTCTTAATTTCTGTAAAAGTAATGATAGTTATGATGAATTTGAAATACACCCAAGATGTGTGTCATTTCAAATCCATTGATCAAATCTCTCTCCAAATCAAATCTCTTACTCCAAATCAAACCTCTCAATCCAAACACAACCTCCCGGTCAATAAGTTGATAAATAGATATCATCAACATTTTGAACCGATTTCCAGCTATCCTCTGTCACAAGTTAAATTAATAATATTTTTTTTAGAAACAACAGATTGTTATATACCCCTTCCTCCCAAATTTATAGACTATGTTGATATCTAGTAATCAAGATATCAAACGGAGCGATGCCACGAGTCACAACATAAGCACGACACGTTACGAAGGGGCATGACACCACCCATTTTGCTACAGTGCCGTGCCAGGCACGACCCGTGACATGGGCCGTGCAGGGTCATAGGGTGCTGGCCAGTGGGCCGGCACGGCACGACACAACACTGTACAATTTTTTTAGTATAGCGATCAACCGACAATTATGTGCTGATCGATCGCTGCTTGATCGATCGATCGGCACTATTGTGCAGATCGATCGGTAAGCAAAAAAAAACTTGAAATGATCCATGTCGGGCCATGCCTATTATGAAAATAGGCCGGCATGACATGCCCGTTTCCAAACCGTGCCGGCACGATTAAACTGTTGGCACAACCCCTTTGACACCTATATCTAGTAGTATTTCTTCTTTTCTTTCATTAATATATCCATGTTTAATTTGCATTCTTCTAATTAATTTATTTCATTTAATTTTGTAAATGTACGGCACGACCTGTTTCCAAATCCTGCCGGCACGTAGTGCTATGCCGGCACGATTAAACTGTCGGCAAAGCCCGTTTGACATCTATATCTAGTAGTATTTTTTTCTTTTATTTTATTAATGTATCCATGTTTAATTTGCATTCTTCTAATTAATTTATTTCATTTAATTTTGTAAATGTAAATTATAAAATTATTATTTTATTAACTAAGTCTTGGAAATATACGCAACCATTTCTTGAATGAATTCGCCTTCGTCTTCCCAAGTACAATCATAAATACATTAGGCACTTCAACGATTTTTTATATACCATTATTTATATAAAAACACTCATTTAACATAGGATAAAATATGCAATTTGTTTGTATAATTGACATTTCCATTGATATATTTAGGGTATGTATCCAATTCCTTATTCAAAGTACTTTATGTTGTTTTACTTAAAGTTTGAAAAGTTTGCTTTCGAGCAAAAACATTGAATGTTTGCTATTAAAATAAAAAAACTGTTTAATGAACTTCAAATTATTACAAAATTGCCACCACACAAATAAAGCAGCGAAAAATATCTCACAACATGTTTATCTGCTTCTGCTTTTATCTACTTATTTTTAGAGAAACAATGAAATAAACACTTAAAATCCGATTTTTGGTCTGAAAAACAGATAAATAATTTTGAAAAGCAATCACAAACACTCATTTAACCTGTGTGAAAAAACAAACAAGCCTATATATTTTGGAGGGAGAGGATGGAGTATTTTCTAGATAGGAAATTTGAAAAAGCATTCTTGGACTTGGTAATACATAGGAGTTTAAAAAACAACAATGCAACAACATGAACGACAACTTCATATACAAAAAATATTGGGTATGTTTGGTTGTTTTCTATCGTATTTTTCAAGAAGGTTTTATTTTTAAATAAATTTTGTAAAATAAGTTTAAAAATATGAGTGATGTGATCCCATATTTTTGCTACTCGGTAGAAAAACTGCAGTAGAAAAAAAATAGGACGCCATGGTTTTTTACATGGAAAACCCTCAAAATGAGGGAAAAACCACGGGACCTTATCCAACGTAAATTCTTTACTACAAACGATGATATTTACATTGTTTCATACAAGAAAATGAGCAACAAAGTGTAAAGAATCCACCCGAGAATATAATAGGTCAAGCATTCTCACGTGAAGGCCACAAACTCGGACAGACGCCTTCATAGGGGTGTGTAGTGGGTTAAAACCGAACCGATCGAACCGAATTTTAGAAAAATCGAACCGAGCGAATTTTTTTCGTCTAACCGAACCGATCGAATTTTACTCTTAAAACCCAACCGATTAAAAATCGGTTATTTCGGTCGGTAACTGAATTAACCGATATTTTTTTTAAAAAATAAAAAATAGATAATTTGATTTTAAAAATAAAAAAGTTAGATATTTTGATTTTAAAAATTAAAAAAGTTAAATTTAAATAAAGAATGATATTAATTGATTTTTAAAAAATAAAAAAATGTACTTATTTTTTTTTAAAAATATTTAAAATTAAGTAACTGATATTTTTAAAATGAAAATCGAAACCGAACTGAGTTAATCGATTTTTAAAAAAATCAAAACCGAACTTTCGAAATAACCAAACCAATTTTCTAAATTAATTCGGTTTATTCAATTTGTTCGGTTTAACCGAACTTTTGCTCACCCCTATGAGTCATAGCAACACAGATTCATAAAGAATCCCAAATCATAATGCGGTAAATAATTTACTGGATCATGCTCCTATTAGGAGGAGCAATAATAGTATAACCCACATATTTCTTTATTTCAACAGATACACATTGAAGGCTTTTAATTGACTTTGCTAACCCCTTTGATATTCTCATCTCGTAGAAAGCCCTTCACCACTTTACTACAAGAACCCAAGATATATCATAAATATTATTTAAATTTCTAACAGAGTTTGGTGCAGATTTTCCCAAAATAAATCATGATAGTGGAATTTCATATTGGGAATATTGGAACAAGAATTACTTATCTTGATGTTGATGGGATAAATTAGCTCCCCAACTTGATGTATAATCTGTTCTCATTAGCTAATAAAAGTAGCCTGCAACAATTTCTAAATTCTAGCAGGAAACTAAAGTATGAGCAGCATAAAAAATTAATATAAGCAATACATCATGTAAGAGCTTGAAACCATTGCATATTGGTATAATTAGAGAAGATGCATGTTAGACTTATCTTTTGAAGTGACTATTTAACAGCAGATGCTCAGGAAAACAACAAGATTGATTCTTGCATATTTTCATGGCCCCGGAAATGGAGAAAGTGCCCCATATCATTATCCTCGAGTTGTTTGAAGGAGACAAGGTGTGGTCCAATGCGACCAATGTACATCAAGTAATGGTGTTGGAGTAGTCGATGCCATGCTACAGAGGAGCTTGGGTGGGATATTTCTTTTGGCAGAAAAAATCTTTGCTTGAATAAGCACCGATAATAAAAAGTTCAATGATGTCAACCTAGTGAAAGATAAACAAAGGACTTATCTTTTCACATAGATAAGCTGCTAGGCCACACTGCCGAAGAACAGGAGTTGCATATGTTAGTGTGATGCTGGCGTTTCTATGAGATAGAGTATATTGTATGGAATTCTCTAACCCTAGAGAATGAACATATATTTATAGTTGAAATGAGTCAGCTAATTGAGCTAGGGTCCATAAAGCCCATCGGGCCAATGTTTGGCTTGCTGGATATTTATGCTAACAACCACTTGCCCAAAAGCCAACACAAAACTACAAATTCATAATCCAAGTGAGTCAATTCAATTGAACAACTTATGAGACATAAATATATCAAACATTTTAATATTTAGAACTCTCTATAGATGAAACATTTTCAAATATAGAAACTCCACTAAATTGAGGAGCTTTAAAAAATTAAATTCATCTCTTTTAATTCATTAAGTTTGAGCGCTTAACATTTAAGTCTCAATTCTCATCGATAGATCGGCGGCCGGTTGATTGTGACCCAGCGATGCTCAAGCGTATCATAGCTGTAGGATCACAACCTTTGTGATTTTAGAAGTCAAAAAAATTCTTCAGGCTTACCCTGAAGGCCCCATTGTCAATTAAACTTCTTTAATAGACAATGGCTGAAATATAATTTTAGCAACAAACTACCGATCATGGGTAGTGCCTAGCATCTGCGCTTCACGAATACCGAGATATATATGACTAGCAATGTACGAGAACCTGTCAGCCATAGTTAGCGTGCAATACATTCCTTTCACTCAGTATGTCCAGACTGAATCTAGGGCATTGGTTGGTAGAGGCCCCTTATGATTTCAATAACTATGTATTTGTTTCACGTTATATGATTCATTGTGTGCGTATATGAAAAACTCTTTTTTCACAAGCACTACCCACTTTGGCCACAGATTCCTTGAATCATATACAGAAAAACATATAGGACATCCTGGTTCATCATGACCAGTGGTGAATCCCCAAAGACAATCATAGGCCTCTGGCAGCATCAATGAATACCAAAAATAACAACTTTATGACCCGCATGTGATAAGTCATTAAATCAATTTATACAGCTATCTATCAAGACCTCAATGAGGCCTCGAGTCATGAGGAGTAATTGTGCACAACTATGACCAGGAATTCTATACTCGACAAATGGTAACCACTTATAGAATTCCGAGTAGGATCGTTCAATGAACTCATTTCTAATGAGAACCTATTCATGTGTGCTAACTTCTCCAGGCCAATACCGATGAAACACGACGCACTACACTAGACACATCATGATACCAGTCTCTAACGAGCATATATCGATATCACATCCTCGAAGGCTCATCGACTAGGAACATTTAGAATCGCAGTCGAGAATGTATTTCATAGTCACCATCATATGCGTAACCACATTCTATAGATTATAGCAATGTCAAGGACTTCATCAATGCATCAAGATGCATGGGTAAACAGACGAAGAAGTGCCATAAATATTAATATTCAAACAAAGATTTGTCATAATAAGAATACAAGTACACTCAATCAACTATTGATTTACTTAATCATGTATGTCAACAATATCTTTCACTTTCCCAAAGCCAACTACTCATGTGTCTCAAGACCATCTTCCCAAGATGTCTGACATACACCAATCGTTGTAAAGGCTTTGTCAGTGGATTCACTATATTTTTCTGTTGAAGATATTCTCTCGACAATAATGTCACGTCTACCATCTCTCATTAGATGGTATTTTCTCAATATATGTTTGGATACTGATGAGATCTTGGTTATTCATAATATCTCAACTGTTGTCACAGTACCAGGGACTGTGTCAACCGCACTAGAAATTACACCCAACTCTTGGATGAAATTTCATATCCAAACTGCCTCTTTGCTGCATTGTATGTTGCAATGTAGTCAGATTCAGTGGTGGAATCCAATGTGGTGTCTTGCTTGGAACGTCAAGAGACAGCACCATCATTGAGCTTAAATACAAATCTGAACATCGATATGGTGTCATCTACATCCGATTGAAAAACCAGCATCAGCTTAGCCTTCACTATTTATTTCTCCACTTACAGATCCAAAAACCATGAACATATCCTAAGTTCTTCATAAGTACTTGATGATTATATTCACAGTTTTCCAGTGACCTTCACCGGTATCTATTTGATGTCTGCCCATTACTCTAAGAATATACATCATGCCAAGTACATAATATAGCATACATTATGCTACTAAAAAATCGAAACGTAAGGTACCAATGTCATCTGTTCTCTCTCCTCATCAATCTATGCACATTGACCTCGAGATGAACACTATGACAAATTGGAAGGTTACCTGTTTTCGACTATTCCATGCCAAACCCTTTAGCACATTGTTTATGTACGTAGATTGAGAGAGCTCAAACATCTTCATAGATCCATCCTATAGATCTTTATGCCAAGCATATGAGATGCTTCTCTCAAATATTTCATGGAGAAATTAGTAGATAACCATGTTTTAATTGATTACTCCAATATCATTCATAATGAATAGGATATCATCTACTTAAAGCATCACGAATCTAAACGCCCTCCCACTAACCTTTTGTACACACATGTCACTTCCAGATTTTTAACAAAACCAAATATTTTGATAATGTTAACCGGATATTCTTGTTTCGGGACGCTCTTAGGACTATAAATTGACCTCTGGAGTTTGCAAACATTTTGCTCACTCTCATAAGTTGTGAACACCTTTGGCTGCTACATTTCTACCTCAATGTCACCATCGAGAAATGTTGTATTCACATCCATCTGCCATATCTCATATTCATAATATGCAGATATAACTAATAAAATCCAAATAGACGATAGCATCACAACTGATGAAAAGTTCCTCACAGACAACTCTTTGCCTATGAGAATAACATCTTCTTTAATCAGTTAAGCTTTGAAGGTTGCTACCTTCCCATATACTCCAAGCTTTATCTTGTAGATCTATTCACAGCCCATGGGAACAATTCCCTCAAGATGATCTACTAAGGTTCATACCTTATCAGAGTATATGAAGTCTATTTCAAATCTCATGGCATCTTGCCAATGTCCCGAAACGATGTCCAACATCGTCTCCTTGAAAGTTATAGGATCACATCCATGGTCAATATCATTTGACTACTTTCTAGGAGTAAATTCAATTTATCAGGAGTTCTGAAACACTTTCAGATCCCCTTGGTATGTGTAGTTCAAATGTTATGATTGACTCAATTAATTTCACCGTTTTCACTTTTCTAGAGTTTTGTGGTTATTGAATCCTTTCAAGTTATATTATATTGTCATTCCTTTCTAATAGAAACATTTTCTCTAGAAAGATTGCACTTGCGAAACAAACACTTTGTCTCCAATTGATAATATAAATTTCCACAAAATAATATAAGATGGATCAACTATCCAACTTATCTCCCACTGGCTGCTTCACATAAGCAGAACAATCTCAAATCTATATTTGGATTATTTTCAGTCCATATCGTATATAGACTTTTGGTCACTTTATTGGTATTATATTCAACAAATATGTAACTCTAGAGAGTTACTCAGAGAGAATCACATTCTCTTTAAGATAACTCAACACCCTCTTGCACTATCATCTAGTGCTCCACATGCGTCCATATGAATCAAATTCAATGGACATTCATCACATGCTAAAGATATGTGTGATTTAAGTTATCATTCTTTTTATATTATTTGAACATAATCATACTAATCGTTCACAAATTCACCAGATTCAGTAAAACATGCATTCTTAAAAATACTGCAAATCACATTCGCATATTTACAAGAATATCATTCTCTATCAAATAGGAACAATGTTCATGATTAAATCCAGAACAAATAAATAACCACACAAACCAGTTCCTAACCAGTTCAAAATTTTATATTAAATAAATGTTTCCCTCATGTAGGTTTCACCTTCCTAGGGCTCTCTACTTCTTCTCAACATCTGCAACTCTTTGCAAAGATGTGAGCACGATTGGTATCATACACAAAAGAAGTAGAAACAATAGAAACATTAATTTTTATAAAATACACCATTTCCAGAATGCTTCTGGTCTAGGTATTCCTTGTAGTTTTGTGACAGTGACCAACAGTGAAAACATAGATGTCTCTCCTTACTTAGTTGTTACTAGATCCATTTTCGTCGTTTGAGGTTGGGAACCATTTCACTTCCTCTTCTTTATGCTTGAACTCTTCCTATCATTGGTAGGAGATTCGACAAGAAAAACATGTTTCTCCTTTTGAATCAAGGACTCATGAGTTTCGAACATTTTGACTATAAGATCAAATCTACAGTCATTTAATGAGGTATTGTCACATTCAGATCTTTCAATTTCTTAACAAGAGATATTTTCCTTACACCATGCTCATAGACTGAAGTCCCATCTTGTATGTGAAATGAAAATAGCTCTTTTGAAATCTCGAGTCTCGGTAATCACGACCGTTCACCAAACAACGTTTGTAGGTGTTGGAAAATATCAGCAATGTGAGCGAGTTTCTCATATCTATATTGAAACTCATTGGTGGTGTTAATGCTATCATATAGCACCTAACCAAGATATCATCGTCCCACCACTTCTCAAGTGTGGTGATCTCTTCATGAGACGAACCATGAGACACTTCAACAGGAGGCTCCCACCAAGGGTATATAGTAACTTTTTAGAAGCAATCATTATTTTAAATTAATAGCCAATCAGAAAAATTTGGTGGTTAATTTGTTTATACCGAGACTTGATGTAATTGGATTCACGGCAATCATGATTCTGAGAATAAACAGAAAATATATGTAAACCGTTTGATTATTAATTAATTAAAAAACTATGGACTTTAGTTATTGAATGCTCCCACTAAATTTTTTGAATTCATCACCCTCATGACAAATGAACGAAAATTCATATTTTCTTAGTGGGTTTGGAGTCCAACTAGCTCATGATAGCCCGGGCGAGGGACCAGCCGACCTCATGATACTAATGGTAGCTCACAATTGCATCATATGTGTTGGAACCGAAGAGGGGGGGGGGGTGGGGTGGGGGGAGGTTGGTGAATGAGGTTCATTGGCTACTTTAGCGTTTTAAAATGAATTTGCCAAAAGTCGAGTTTGCGCTGTAGAAGACTTGATGTTAATCGACAAATAAATAAAATGAAGAAATAAATAAATGCGTAATATAAATAAAGCAATAAAGAACACGAGAATTTGTTACAGAAGTTCGGCGATGAATCGCCTACGTCTCCTCTTCCCGGCTAGAAAACGTCCAACCGAGGTTCCACTAGAATAACTTTGATCTTGCCCTTAAGGGCTCCAAGTTAGCCACTTCACGAGTCACACACTCTTCACGAGTCTTCTTGGCCTTAAGGGCTCCAAGGATGGCCACACAAAAACTCTTCACAAGTCAGCCACACTCTTCACGAGTCTTCTTGGCCTTAAGGGCTCCAAAGATAGCCACAACCTTGCACCAACTTCACTTGTTGATGTCTTATACAATTTTCAACTTGCGTCGGTGTTGGAGGACCTTACAATAAATCAAATAACACCTTCACGGTGTACCAACACAAAAAATCAAAAACTCTCACACAAGAAATAAATTACAAACTCCAATACAACACAAATGTATGAAGTTTGCAATGCTAGAATGATTTCAATTGGGCAAAGCTTTCTTGTAGTTTATAGTCTTGTTTCTTGTGTTCAAAATGCTCCAAAACATCCATATTTATAGTGTAGAAGGCTCCCAAGGCTCCTACTAGACGTTGCTACACATAAGGCTTGAATCACTCGTGCATCGCCTCGGCCATCGCCTCGGGCGATCTCCATTGCCACGTTCTAACGTTGAAATCTGGCCCAGACCGCCTCAGGCCATGTCCCCATCGCCTGGGGCGATCGCCCTTTGAAAATTTGCCTTAGGAACAATTCTGGATCGCCTGAAACTATCTGCCAGATTCCAACACTCTCAAACTTTGCACTATTCGACAATCCTAAGCTCGTTTATGGGAAACGTGGTAAACATGAAAGCTGTAGCCCTTCCTCTTATCTAGGTGTGGACAACAATTTATTGCATTTCATTAAGGCAAGAAGAATTTATGCCCAAAATGCTACAACCGCTAAAACCTTGCTACAATCTGCACTTGCTATGACTTCCATGCATTTTGCTCCATGATGCAATCTGAATTGGACTGAGATGTTTGAATATGAAATATAGCATATTGAGTTGGCTTTCCAACCTCTTTGGATTCACTTTATTCGGAGCATCGAACCAAGAGATATAATCAAAACATTGCAATGCGCTCCAAGTGGCTTCTATACGAATTTGCCCACCAACGGGCCATTGGTTCGTGGGTCTTCATCCCATCATACGATATTGTTCCAACATCATTTCACTCATGTTGAACACTTAGTTTGGTTGTTCATAGATGTCATTCCTTCTCGTCCAAGCTCAATAGATTCCTTGATATAAATTACCGCTTGTCCTATGAACTCGCATATGTTATTGTATGACTTGGGTTCTCTTCCATTGGTCTTCCCAACCAATTTATCAATCTAACCTTGTACACTAAGTAGACATATTAGTACAACAAATGCAAGTTTTGTTGATCATCAAAACCCATAAATAATTCGAAGATAAATTAAGCATTAAACTCAACAATGCGTTTAAGGCTCAACAATCTCCCCCTTTTGATGATCACAAAACTTGTAAACGAAATATGTATGAAATGTGAATAAACAAGACTCCCCCTTAACAAATGCATAGCACATACAAGTTTTACCAAGTAAAACATAATACAAAAAACTCTCCCCCTCAAAACATGCATGTATTAAGCTTCAAGTTTATCACAAAATTCTCCCCCTTTTTGTGATAATCAAAAAGCACAAAATTCAAATAAATATAGCACAATTTTATGTTGACACATAGCCATATTTTAACAATTAGCACATGTTCCTCATCAAGCATGTAATTGCCATAACAAGCATAAGATTTAAATCATTGAGAGGAAGACAAACATGCGTTTAAGGCAATTTACAACAATGAATTCTAAATTGTGCAAAGTGTGCATATGTTCTACCAATAGTTCATGCACTCATGCCCAATAAACATTAGATTGTTCAATGCATCATTATAAACTATTGATAAGTTAATGACAATAAAATCATTGAGGCCATAGAAATAATAAAGTTATATGAAATTCTTAATCCATTTTTCTATGATCCAAGATTGAGCATCTAAACAATTATAGCATGCTTAATCACATTTAATTATATTGCACATTTCATATTCAAAGTGGACTCATGACACATCAAGATGTTTACCATAAAGAGATAAGCATAAATCATGCATTAAAACAATTTAAATATGCATATGCTAAGGGGAAATGCATTTTACTATCAATGAATATTGAGCTTCATTATTTTTTTATCACAATTAATTTGTGCCAATAAAATTTTGAAATTGCTCTATTAAATGCACAATAATAATTCAAAATAAATTTACCTTGGATGACAAGAGTAAGTTCTTGTCACTGGTCCTATACCTCGTGCTTCCTCTATTGTGGTGCATAAGATGATTTCCTCCCTTGAGGTGCTAGTTCCTTCATCATTTCTCCCTTTGTTGTTCCTACAAAACAGATTTTTGATTGGAGGATCTTTGGTACCCATTTGATTTTTGGGTCCTTGCGGGTTAGCTTTCATCGATACCTTTGGAATCCATTTCCACCTCTTGTTTGGTTGGTATTGGTTTTTAGCAAATCTACATTTATTCTTTGTATGACCAACCTTGCAACAATGTGATGACCTGGGATTATAGATGTTAATTCCGGAGTATTAATGACCCCTAAAGTTGTTTTTACGTAGCGATTGGAATTTAATCGCGGTGTTGGGCCACTCGAGCTCGTCTATTTGAGTAGTTGGGATCGTTGGATCCCGAGGTTGAGATTGTATTCTCATTTGGGTGAAAAACCTATGAGTTGGGTTTTTAGTGTGACTCGGGATCTGGGGTGCTTTGTGTGGGCACCGGTAGGGGGTTTTGGAGTTAGAAAGAGAATTTTTGAAAACAGATGATTTTTAATGAATCATGATGTATTTGTGGGGCTTTTAGAATTTCGGGGTAATTTTGCTATATATACCAGTTGAACCCGAGATTTTAATTATTGAAAGCCATTTTAAGCCTTGGCCGTCTCTCTCTCTTTCCCCCCGTCTGTTTTCCGTCGCCCCAACCCCCGCGCGTAAAAGCGCCGCGCCCGCCGCCGTCCGGCCACCATCCGGTGCGTCCGGACCGCCGCTAGCTTTGTCTCTTCGAGGCGCAACTTTCCATACCAGGAATTCGAAGTTTCGTCGGGATTTGCGTTCGGATTTTGCAGAAAAGCGCAGATGCCCAAATTCTAGGGTTCTTTCGATTTTGAGCGATTTCCTTCTCCTTATTATATGAGACGAAGGACCCCTGGCGCAGAAGGGTTCTCGATTGGGTAACCTTCCTTACCCCTTTTTCATGCTTCTCATGTATTTCCCTGCTATTTTTGGGTTGATTTGGTTCGAATTTCTCGCTGTGTGCGTGAGGTTGTGTTCGAATTTTGGGGGTTTTGGCAGGGGGTGATGATTCTTGTTATTGATCGATTATTACATGTTTTAGATGTATTACGGTGCTTAGTTTGGGTTCGAATTGTGATGTTAAGGGTTCGAAAATTGAATGGTGTTCTTGAACAATTTTTGATAATGTCTCATTCGTTTTCCCTCCCTACATGTGCCCTACCCCGGGTCTTTTAAATGGTTAATTGTCGTGTGTTGACAATATTTTTGAGGGTTATGGATGTGCTTGAGCATGTGTTACATGTTCGTAAATAATTGTGAATTATTTATCGTGTTAGCACATCATTCCTCGGGGCATGGAACCCAAGCAAGGTTTGGCTTGGACTATGAGGATTTAAGGTACGTTTAGCGTACGAGCATGTCTTTAATTTATATCTTTGCAAGTGTGATGCATGATATAATATATATAGGTGACAACCTATAGGATAAGGGAAATGAAACTTGATTTTGTTATTTGTTTAACGTGAGGAAATACATGTTGCCGCTATGAAGCGAGCAAATGATGAGATGTGGCATTTGACTAGATATCCAAGATATCTATATTCCATTCCCTATTATTATGAATAGGAACAGAGACGTAAGTTAATCAAGGAGTTGATTAATTGGTAATGGAAGTTAAGGAAATCTCTACATGATATCTAGAATTACGATAATTCTTTGATAAAGAAAATGTAATGAGATGTTGTTAATTTGAAACTGGCTAGGGTTAACCAATGTGATGATTAACTGCATATTCAGGATTTGATGATTTATCTGTTTTGAGAACAGGGATATTACAGGGGTACGCTAGGATGAGGATGATACCATCCAGGAAGTGTCACATATGTTCCACAATATTTACAATTTTGTAAATTATGTATTATGTCATTATGATTATGAAATTGTGGAATTGGTATGCTCACCCCGTGTGGGGGCTGTCTCTGTTGGGACAGGTGAACAGGTACATCAATGGTTTTGGAGCTGAGATCGAGCTGTTGATTGGAGGTACTCCCAGGATCGTGGTACCAGGGCTTGATGGAGCACGGTATCGTATAGTATACTTATATACACCTGAGGATTATATACACATTTATGATGCTCGCATGTGAGCACGATTATACTTGTATATGGGTTGTATATAAAGGCATGAGCCTTTTTCTCTTTCATTCTATATTGCATGCAATTAGTGGTAGAATTGCTAAATGATATGAGAGGCATTGGTGTATTATGTGGGTGTTGAAACCCCTTTTGTGTCTTATTGTGTGGTGTCTTCCCTGGCTGGGAATTTACTTAGTGTTGCTGTATTATGTTGAGTATTGTGTTTTCCCTGGCCGGGAATTATATTATGTGATGTGCTTTTGTTTCGGGATAACTCAATTTATGGGGAGACTCTGCCCAAATTTTTATAAAAGGCCACAATGTGAAAAGTGGCGTAAGGGGAATGGTAAAGGGCGAAATCTATGAGTCTACTCGTTGGTAGAGATGATCTTATAGCGTCGAACATTAAAGGAATTTTTTAATTGCCATTCTAGGGTAAAGTATCATCTGAGTTTCCCGATTGATTTTTTTCTAAAAGCATGCGCCACACATTGTGGATAATACACTAATCGAGGTTTAAGGGCTAGGGGTCCTTACATTAGTGGTATCAGAGCAGTGGTTGCTCATTGGGGCTGTTAAGGGCCTAGGAAGTTATTGATAACACATATTTATGCATGATGGCATTAATGTTGTACGACATGACTAATTGTTTATGTGCTTTTATGATATGAAAAGTGGTATTGCTAACCATTGTGGTTGCAGGAATCGTGTGGAACACGATAGGATGGCATTAATAGTGATGTCTAGCACTCTATATGTTACGTGCCAAGGAATCTAATTTTGGTAAGAAAATCAGGGAAAAGAAAGATATGATGTATTGTCTGAGGACAGACTGGGTAGACAACCGACAGTGGAATACTCCGGCATGGTCTCAATTATTATTGAATATATTAATGCGTTTGTTTATGTTATGTTCAAGCAAGGAAAGTACGTAAGCAACGTACGGGCATCCCACCGGTAACATGTATTATGTGTTTATTTGTTTTAACACAAGGTAAAGTAAGATATGCATAAGATAGTGCATGATGATATGATACATGTTGATATGCTTCGTTTTTGCATATGTATGTTGTGAAATATAAGAGGTGTATTTCACGAGTCAAGGTTATCCTAGTGAGGATTTTAATGCTTACGCTAAATTCCATAAGAAGCGAGGAAGAATTCCGCTTACGTGGATTTCCATAAGAAGCGAGGAAGAATTCCGCTTACGTGGAGAAGTAAGAAGCATTGAAATACACTAATGATAAATGACTCAATTCCATAAGAAGCGAGGAAGAATTCCGCTTACGTGGATTTCCATAAGAAGCGAGGAAGAATTTCGCTTACGTGGATTTCCATAAGAAGCGAGGAAGAATTCCGCTTACGTGGATTTCCATAAGAAGCAAGGAAGAATTCCGCTTACGTGGATTTCCATAAGAAGCGAGGAAGAATTTCGCTTACGTGGATTTCCATAAGAAGCAAGGAAGAATTCCGCTTACGTGAAAAAGTAAGAAGGAACCATAATTTCATATGTTGATTATTTATGAGTTATGGTTGTATTTATGATTTATGCATTTATGTTTGCATTCATATTATGTTGAATACGATGTTATTATGTGGTAAGATGCCACGGGGTAAGATGCCCATATGGTAAGAGGCCATACGATATTATTATGTGGTAAGATGCCACGGGGTAAGATGCCCATATGGTAAGAGGCCATACGATATTATTATGTGGTAAGATGCCACGGGGTAAGATGCCCATATGGTAAGAGGCCATACGATATTATTATGTGGTAAGATGCCACGGGGTAAGATGCCCATATGGTAAGAGGCCATACGATACTTACGATGCGGTAAGATACCATATGATGCTATGATGTTAATCAATTACGTTAAGATCTAATGATTACGTGCATGAATATTTGAAACAGGGACAATGAAAGTGGGTTAATGTGTTTAACCAGTAAGTATACTTAATTAAGATTCATGCATTTCTTTATTTATGTACATTTTCTATGATGATTGGCGATGGTTTATGCCGCCGGATACGGATGATAGCGGTGATGTATTCCGCTGTGTCGATGATGATGATGATTCATTTCTTTATGATGACACGGATGATAGCGATGGTTCATTCCGGTGTGTCAATGATGATGACTCATTCTTCTATGAGATTGGCGATGATTCGTGCCGCCAGATATGTTGATAGCGATGCCTCGTTCCGCTATTATGTGGACGATGATTCATGCTCAGGTGTATAGCGAGGTTTCATGCCACTTATTATATGACGAGGTATCATGCCGTCGATTCTATAGCGATGGATTGTGCCACTATGTACTCAGCACATGATTATGCCGCCTTCGAGCAATGAGTGCTGATTTCGCACTATTATCGAGCGACGGAGACAGGTATGCCACTAGCTTGTTAGCGATGAGGTATGGGATATTGCTATTTTATTAGCATAATGGTGGATGGCATACGTTGATGTACATGGACCGTCACGAGTTGACTGGGTTGTTTAGATGTCATTGTTGACATGTATCGTCACTAGTTGACGATGCCTTAGATGCCATGAGTGGGCATGTATCGTCACGGGATGACGATAACGATGGTGTAGGAGATGTTTTATTAGACATGCATAATCGTTACGATGAACAATACGTTGAGTATACGTATTCAGTTGTATGATTTGGGTGCCAGTGCCGAGCACAAGGTGGTGTCTACGTCACCGGTTGACGTGACCCTTATACCGAGCGGGTTGCTCGAGAAATGGATGGACGCGCTGTACATGTGATTGTACCGCATCATATGTTTAAGGTGATCATATTACGAGTGGTGATACCCTTGAGGTATGCTCGTTGGAATGGCTTTTTGGCCATGTAATTTGACGACATGAGTAATCATGGAGGAAATTACTCGCTTTCTGTCGATATGACATGTGGTAGACATGGTCACACCACCCTTGAGGGTGTAGAATGGGTCCTAAAGGATTAGGATCAGGTTACGTTAAGTACATAGGGACACTGGAGTGTCCAGGGTGTATCGGCATTAGAGGAACGTTGGGTACAGACCCACTACTCTATTGATTTTTCTTCCCACGGTATGGTATGCCGTGCGGAAACGTCCGTCTTGTTGGTAGGTTTGAGGTAAACCTAAAGAGGCAGAGACTAGTTTGTCTGCCGCGTGTGTGCAGCACCATGATGGGATTGCTAGAGCCGTTATACTGCTCGTTGGAACCAAGTTTGGCAAATCGTAAGGTGATACGATGTGGATTGTGGTGGACTCTAGTAGTCACCACGTCATTTGAAGTTGAGGTTGTGTATGCCTCACTAAAACGTGTATACATTTATGTTTAATCTTGGTGAAACTTGTCTGGGACAGCTCATAATGTTGGAGTACCAACAAGAGAGTCATCAAGTCGTTGTTGACTCGATCTGGGGAATCCGTGTATTTGGGATGCAATGGGTGTTATTGTATCCAGTTTTTCCGAACGGTGGTTCGAGACTAGTGGATCTCGAGTTCGATGGCACTTCCCTTGTGAGGAAGGAGGTAGTATTATACCAATAGGGAATCTTTGAAAGATTCAGTAAGTTAATGCATGTGGTGTTGATTTTGGGAATCACACCGCGTGTTGATAATCGTCGATTTTTATCCTCCACTGAGTAGGGAATGACTCAAAATTGACAGTTGTGTTTGGGGCTTAGGGGTATGTTGTAGATACCCGAGCCAAGTGCATTGAGTATGCATGTGATGTCAGTGCTTAGGCAGGTATACCGGTGAGTATACGGATGCCAATTATTGATTTCCTTTTGTCAAGCATAGAGTTATGCTATTTTTTTGAATGGTTAAATCTCTGATGAGAGATATGGAACACCTTGAGATTGGGAATCTCCATGGCACGATAATTATGAGGAATAATCGTGAAGTTAGTTGACTCCCTTTGAGGAAGGATTATCTTGTGTGGGTTAAGGTATTTCCTTGTTGGTGTTTTCCTCCGAGTTATGCGATAGCCTTCCCAAGTTTGGATTGTTAAATCCTAGGATTATCAAGGGATGGCAGGAATTCGGATTGGTTGGGTGTCGCTGTCGACACAAGCGTTGAGGATGCAATGGGTTTATTGCATGTCCTTTCAGAATTTGAAACTCTGTGGAGTCTCGATTGTTTATTTATGATCAGGATGTGGTTTTTGGAACATCCGGAGGTGGACATCTTGTGAGATGTCTTTTGTATGAATCTGTGGCCGTGAGTTGCCCAAATTGAGTTGCAATGATGCGACTGCTCCTTCGATGGAGGAGGTTTGAAAGTGGAAACCAGGTTTGGTATGTGTACACCGTGGTATACTAATGTTTCCCTCGTAACGATGTATGTTAGACATCGTGAGTCATGATAGAGATGTCATTGAATGATATCTACGATGGAATCGGGAGCGATTCGAATCCTCGCAGTTTCAGTTGACTAACTGCTTTTGGATTATTAGCGTTGAGTTGTGCTGACGCTCTTTGACGTTATGATAGATTTGGAAGTCTATTCCACTCCAGAGTTTGACACGAGGTCAACGTTCTCACGGTTGAGGTGTCATTCATGATGCGTTCTTACTAGTTGTATTAGAACTAAGGATGACTGTCCGATCTACAGTCGTAAGTATTGGTTGTTTTGCAGTCATGAGAGACTGACTTTTGGGATGACCCGCATCGAGGTACGTTTTGCCTCTCGGGTGATATGTTGGTTTTGGTAAGTCGCTCTGTTTCAGAGTTTGATGTGAGTTAAGTATCCTCGCATTTTTTTTAGACGATTCTAATATGGTCAAGGATCGAGGTTATGGCTTCATGTTGTTGTATAGCCTAGGTGTTACGTATTACACCGGTGCTAATTTCGAGGACGAAATTCTTTTAGTGGGGGATATTGTGATGACCTGGGATTATAGATATTAATTCCGAAGTATTAATGACCCCTAAAGTTGTTTTTACGTAGCGATTGGAATTTAATCGCGGTGTTGGGCCTCTCGAGCTCGTCTATTTGAGTAGTTGGGATCGTTGGATCCCGAGGTTGAGATTGTATTCTCATTTGGGTGAAAAACCTATGAGTTAGGTTTTTAGTGTGACTCGGGATCTGGGTGCTTTGTGTGGGCACCGGTAGGGGGTTTTGGAGTTAGAGAGAGAATTTTTGAAAACAGATGATTTTTAATGAATCATGATGTATTTGTGGGGCTTTTAGAATTTCGGGGTAATTTTGCTATATATACCAGTTGAACCTGAGATTTTAATTATTGAAAGCCATTTTAAGCCTTGGCCGTCTCTCTCTCTTTCCCCCCGTCTGTTTTCCGTCGCCCAAACCCCCGCGCGTAAAAGCGTCGCGCCCGCCGCCGTCCGGCCACCATCCGGCGCGTCCGGACCGCCGCTAGCTTCGTCTCTCTGAGGCGCAACTTTCCATACCAGGAATTCGAAGTTTCGTCGGGATTTGCGTTCGGATTTTGCAGAAAAGCGCAGATGCCCAAATTCCAGGGTTCTTCCGATTTTGAGCGATTTCCTTCCGATTTTCGATTGGGTAACCTTCCTTACCCCTTTTTCATGCTTCTCATGTATTTCCCTGCTATTTTTGGGTTGATTTGGTTCGAATTTCTCGCTGTGTGCGTGAGGTTGTGTTCGAATTTTGGGGGTTTTGGCAGGGGGGTGATGATTCTTGTTATTGATCGATTATTACATGTTTTAGATGTATTATGGTGCTTAGTTTGGGTTCGAATTGTGATGTTAAGGGTTCGAAAATTGAAGGGTGTTCTTGAACAATTTTCGATAATGTCTCATTCGTTTTCCCTCCCTGATGTGGCCTGCCCCGGGTCTTTTAAATGGTTAATTGTCGTGTGTTGACAATATTTTTGAGGGTTATGGATGTGCTTCAGCATGTGTTACATGTTCGTAAATAATTGTGAATTATTTATCGTGTTAGCACATCATTTCTCGGGGCATGGAACCCAAGCAAGGTTTGGCTTGGACTACGAGGATTTAAGGTACGTTTAGCGTACGAGCATGTCTTTAATTTATATCTTTGCAAGTGTGATGCATGATATAATATATATAGGTGACAACCTATAGGATAAGGGAAATGAAACTTGATTTTGTTATTTGTTTAACGTGAGGAAATACATGTTGCCGCTATGAAGCGAGCAAATGATGAGATGTGGCATTTGACTAGATATCCAAGATATCTGTATTCCATTCCCTATTATTATGAATAGGAACAGAGTTAACCAATGTGATGATTAACTGCATATTCAGGATTTGATGATTTATCTGTTTTGAGAACAGGGATATTACAAGGGTACGCTAGGATGAGGATGATACCATCCAGGAAGTGTCACATATGTTCCTCAATATTTACATTTTTGTAAGTTATGTATTATGTCATTGTGATTATGAAATTGTGGAATTGGTATGCTCACCCCGTGTGGGGGCTGTCTCTGTTGGGACAGGTGAACAGGTACATCAATGGTTTTGGAGCTGAGCTCGAGCTGTTGATTGGAGGTACTCCCAGGATCGTGGTACCAGGGCTTGATGGAGCACGGTATCGTATAGTGTACTTATATACACCTGAGGATTATATATTTATGATGCTCGCATGTGAGCACGATTATACTTGTATATGGGTTGTATATAAAGGCATGAGCCTTTTTCTCTTTCATTCTATATTGCATGCAATTAGTGGTAGAATTGCTAAATGATATGAGAGGCATTGGTGTATTATGTGGGTGTTGAAACCCACTTTTGTGTCTTATTGTGTGGTGTCTTCCCTGGCTGGGAATTTACTTAGTGTTGCTGTATTCTGTTGAGTATTGTGTTTTCCCTGGCCGGGAATTATATTATGTGATGTGCTTTTGTTTCGGGATAGCTCAATTTATGGGGAGACTCTGCCCAAATTTTTATAAAAGGCCACAATGTGAAAAGTGGCGTAAGGGGAATGGTAAAGGGCGAAATTTATGAGTCTACTCGTTGGTAGAGATGATCTTATAGCATCGAACATTAAAGGAATTTTGTAATTGCCATTCTAGGGTAAAGTATCATCTGAGTTTCCCGATTGATTTTTTTCTAAAAGCATGCGCCACACATACTGGATAATACACTAATCGAGGTTTAAGGGCTAGGGGTCCTTACAAACAATAAGTGCAATTAGGGGAAATATGCTTAGCTTTAGCCAACAAGCTTGTAAAAGTTTTAGATTTGCTTGAAAAGCCTAGTCCGGCTTTATCGAAGCTACAACGTTGCAAGCCAAGCAATTCATTCATCTTTAAACTACTATCACTAAACTTGGCAAAAGATGTCTTTAAATCATGCACTTTATTTTTCAAAGTAATATTTTCTTTTTCCTTCTTAGCCAAGTCTAGCTTAAGCAATTTATTGCTCTTCTTGGTTCTACCAAGATAATCAATGAGTTCATTCTATGCATTAAGTAATTCATCATAAGAAGGTACCTCATCATTATCCTCTTCATTTTCATCATCAAGAGCCATTAGACAAAGATTCGCTACTTCTTCTTCATCGGAGTCACTATCATTCCATGTGGCCATAAGAGCTTTCTTCTTCCCTTTATCCTCATTCTTCTTCCTAGGACATTCATTAACATAATGACCTTTATATTGACAATTATAACATGTTACCTCTTGTTTAGAATCATGTTTGGTAGCACCGGAGGTCTTTGGCTTGTTGTATTTGTTGTAGAATTTCTTGAACTTTCTTCTGAACAATATCATTTCTTCATCATCTTCATCATCGGAATGATCTTTCCTCCCGACCAAGGCTATCCCATTTCTTATGGATCTATCATCCTCCTTTATTCCCTTCCGGGTTGACACTTCAAGCTCATGGGTCACCAATGTTCCATGGAGTTCATCAAGATCATATGACGCACTATCTCCTTTGTTGGATTCAATGATAGCCGTCCTCTTTGCATCCCATTCCTTTGGCAAGGCTCTTAGTGCTCTTCTCCATATTTTTTTCGGCATGATTTGAGTGAGTCTTCTAAACATTGAATCAATATTCTCTCCGGACTCCATCTCGAAGTTTCATACTTGAGTTGCAAGAGATCGATCTTTGTCTCCTTCACTTGATTGGTTCCTTCATGACAAATTTGAAGTTTGTCCCAAATCTCCTTGGCGGTTGAGCACATCGATATCCGGTTGTACTCCTTCATATCAAAAGCACAATGTAAAATATTAATAGCTTTAGCATTTTGATAAATTAAAATCATATCCGCTCTTGTAAAATCGTCCATTTATTTGGGAATACTTATTCCCCCAACTTCCTTCAAAGGAATATGTGGACCTTTTACAATAATCTTCCATAGGTCATAATCTACGGATTGGATGTATAGAGAAATTCTATTTTTCAAATATCCGTAGTATCTACCGTGAAGAGCGGAGGGCGAAGGTGATGGAGGAAGAGTATCTAGAGTTGAATATGAGTCAACAAGTCCCAAAAACGTCCAAGGCAATCCATATTTATAGTAGGAGGAGTTTCACCAAGTTAGGATACAAAATAACCAATTTGGAAATAAAATCCCGAATTTTTCGAGTATTGGCGATCGATCGCTTTGTGAGTGGCGATCGATCTCTTCACTATTCTGGACAAAGGTGATCGATCTCCTAAATAATGCGATCGATCTCAAAAAGCTACTGTCTGAAACGATCGATCGCTCCAATGATGCGATCGATCGCTTCCTCTGAATTTCAGCAAATTGCGATTTTGTCCATTCTTTTCCGTGTTTGCTTGGTTTGGTCATCATTAATAGCTTAATTCCCCCACTTTTATCCATTTGAACCTGAATTTCTGAAATATACAAATATATACCAAAACGCGTAATAATTTCCAGGAATAACTACAAAACACCCCTAATTTTATATCAAATTAAGTGTAACACTTATCAACTCCCCCAAACTTAAACTTGATCATCTCGAGCAAGAAATAAGATCAAAAAGTAGAGTTCAACATTGAAGATTCAAATCAACCACTTCACAGTCAACCATGTAGCTCAGACATCTCACTTACAGACGAACAAGAGTCAACCAGAAAGTTCAACAAATCGTGTTTTCTCCAAGATCAAGCAACATATCTCCAATAAGAATGTGCCTGTGTGCTATTGTCGCATTCAAGTTTCATGCAATTTCATAGATCCAACCATGCTAGGCAATGAAAGTTAAGATTATCCTTGAGCACCCCATAGTCCTATTTTCAAACACTTCTCCACTAATGTAGTCACTCCCTAAACTTGGATCAATAGGACTTTTTAAGCTTGTAATGTTAGGCCTATGTGTTAGCTTCAAAGAAAAGATAGGAGAGCCCAAAGAGAGTATAAGCATAAATTGATCATATTTTTAGCACATAATTGAGCTTCTCTTCTTTTTCTTTTAGCCTTGGCCACGTTAGGTCTTATTTAATCACTTTTTTTCTCAAGGCTTTATCTATAAGCTCATCAAAATATAGCAATTCAAGTGCATCTAATGAGATTCATTATACTCCCTTTAGATAAGGATAAAATTTTTCATTTTAGGCTCAAAATAGGTGGTTATAATGAGTTTGCCGAAAAATTATTGAATGGGGGCTAATAGTATGTTAAACATATTCCATTCTTTTTCAATTAGGCTCAAAATGGGACACTAGAGATTGATATATACATAGTAAGCTTGAAAGGCTCAAACGGTCCAAAGATTGCCTAGAATCATCTCCTAATCAAGTTCATGATTATAAAATTTAACCTTGAAGTGTCATCATCAATTAGTTTTAAGGTACTCTAAGATGCTCAAAAACAATTCATCAAGTTCACAAAGATTTTCATTACTACAAATGCAATTCACAAGATTATGACACAAATGTGCTCAATATATTCCTCATCTTTGACGTGCTAACTCAAACAAGATATTCACAACAAGTTTTACAATCATCAAAACTCAAGTTGACAAGCATAATGAGATTAATATCATCATGGAATAGAGACAACTACTATGATTCATTCTTTCTTTTCTTACTAATTGAACTCATTTTCAAGAAAAATTTTGTTGGTGCCAAAGAACGATACAATTCCATAGAAAAAGCATGACACAGTAATACACTCCCCAAAACTTAATTCATGCATTGTCCTCAATGTAATGTTCATGGAAAATGAGACAAAGCATTTACCTTTGACAACGACCGTGAGTGATCGTTGTCCAATTCCTCGTCAGCTCATGGGGCAAAGTGTTGGAACACGACAGCATGCATGGAGTCTCACCAAAATCAAAAACAAAAGCAAAAACAAACCAAAACAAACCAAAAACAAAGCTAAGGGATGATAAAAGTTCTTGATTATAGTCTCAAGCTGGACCTTTTACCATGTAGCTCAAGTGCCGCAAGGGCCAGTGGAGGACGATTTTTCATCCGCCATGTGCTAACGTCGTAACCACTTCTCTTTCACCGCGAACAGTGCTCCTTGGTCATCTCTTAAGTTGATTGTGTGGAATGGTAGAACATCGACAACTTTGAATGGTCCAGCCCATAGCGAGTCTGCCTTCCATGGAAAAAGTCTCATTTTTTTCCTATTCATTTGCACCAAATCACCCACACGGAATTTGCCTCCTTTTTGATGGCCATTTGATGGGACCTCCACCTTCTTCTCGCTCTTAACCTGCATCGCATCAATATATAATGTATCAGTTATATTGATATTAAAACATCGGTGCTCAGTGCGTGTAGTGTTCAAAGCTTTCAACATATCATAAACCACTTGATCCCCCCTACTCGGAGGATCAACTTCCCTTCTTGGACATCAATCAATGCCCTTCCAGTTGCTAGGAATGGTCTTCCTAGAATCAAAGGCATGTACGCGTCTTCCTTTATGTCCAACACGATAAAATCCATCGGGGTGGTGAATTTATCAACCTTGACTGGTACATCCTCAACTATCCCATGAGGGTACTTGATGGACTTATCCACCATCTGAAGTGACACATTGATTGGTTTGAGCTCTCATAAGCCCAGCTTCCTATTCACAGACAAAGGCATTAAATTGACACTTCACCCCAAATCACATAAAGATTGATTAAAAGACGTAGAGTTGTCTTGCAAGGTATAATGAAATTCCCATTGATCCTTTAACTTTGGAGGTGAATCATTTTGCATGACAACGAAACACTCATCAGTTAAGTTTATCATCTCATGCTCTCCCAATTTCACTTTTTTGACAGAATCTCCTTCAAAAACTTAGCAAAATTGGCATGTGCCGTATAGCATCAATGAAAGGCATCTCAACGTGGAGATTCTTTATCAAGTCTAAAAACTTAGCAAATTTAGCATCTATCTTTGCTCTCTTATATGCAGCGGGGAATGGGAGTGTGATATCTACCTTAGCAGGTGTGATGGGTGTAAGGGTCTTAGTAGACTTACCTTTGTCGCGTGTTTGTTCCTCTTCTTGCTTGATGTCCGCCTCGCCTTTAACTCAACGTGTGCATCCTTCTTCTCAGCGACCTCCTTTCCGCTCCTCAATGTGAATGCATGGACTTGCTCCCTAGGGTTTGTCTTATTGTCACTAGGTAGTGCTTCTTGTGCTCGTTCAGCTAGGATTTTTGCTAACTGTCCCACTTGGACTTCCAAGTTCTTTATCGACGCCTCGTGATTGTTCATCCTTGTTTCAGCTAATGATATGAACTTGGTTAGCAGCTCCTCCATGCTTGGCCTTGGTGCATACATTGGTGGTGGTTGGGTATAGTTCCTCGGCCCCATATTGTATGTATTTGAGTAGGGGTAGTTCGGTGGTGTCGGTTCCCTACAAAGTTAACAGCTTCATTAGTTGTAACGAAAGGGTTACCTACTTGCCATTCCATGCTCGGATGTCCTCCTTGGCAAAGCTCGCATGTAACAACTTGAACATGCATTGCATGCATGCTCAAACTATCAATCTTCTTGTTCAGCACTTCCAACTGGGCAACTACGGCAGTGACTTCACTCACTTGATGCAATCCGGCTTGCTTCTTTGGCACGTTCCTTCGGACTGTCATCGACAGCTATTAGCAGCCATCTCCTCCAATAGCGTATAAGCCTTCGCGGGCGTCGTCCTCATCATAGTACTTCCTGATGCTGCATCAACCATAGAACAGTTATCAGCAAATAAACCATTATAAAACTTTTGTACCTGCAACCAGATAGGGAGGCCATGATGTGGGCATCTCCGCAGTAGATCTTTGAAGCGCTCCCAAGCCTCGTAAAGTGTCTCTGGATTGTATTGGGCAAAACTCATGATATCATTGCGCATCTTGGCCATCTTGGATCGTGGAAAGAACTTTGACAATAACAATTGTGCCATCTCATCTCACGTAGTAATAGAACCTGCAGGCAATGATTGTAACCAAGATTTAGCTTTATTACGTAAAGAGAAAGTAGACAAATGTAACCTGATGGCGTCGTCAATAACTCCATTATGTTTAAATGTATCACAAATCTCCAAGAAGTTGGAGATGTGGGCATTTGGATCATCAGTAGTTGCTCCCCCAAACTGGACCGAATGTTGGATCATCTGTATGATAGCAGGCTTGATCTCGAAATTGTTAGCCTGGAAGGTTGGTCTCGTGATACTAGACAGTGATCCATGGAGTGAAGCGTGTACGTAGTCCATGATTGATCTTGCAACTGGTGGTGTTGGAACCTCCTCGTGATTAGCCATTAGTGCTAATAATTGCCTTAGCCTCTTTTGACAAGTGCGTTCGATCTCGGGGTCAAAAGGCTCTGGTGTAGGCTTGCTACTCCTTAGCATGCACCAAAGGATAACAACCTACAAAGATTCACACAAGAACAAAATAGTAGAAGAGTAGAGAAGATCAAAACAGCAAATCGAAAAAATAACTAAAAAAAAAGACAAATGACTAAACTACTGTCAACTATTCTCCTCTGATATTATTTAAACTAGTCCCCGGCAACGGCGCCAAAAACTTGATCGCTATTATTTTAAACAGTATTTTTCAGTGTATCGATTATGTACCGCAAGTGCACGGTGTCAAGTTTTAGTATAATGATATTAGAAGTACGAGTGTTGAACCCACGAGGACTAGAAAATAAGTACCAAACTCAATTAATTTAACTATATTTAGCCTACGAAAATTGGTTGTGATTTATTAACTAAATTGACTAATTAACTCGATAATAAACCCAACAAACAAGAACGAAGAAGATTAAAATCAATAGAGACAATTATCAAGACTTTTGGTTCACCCATGTAATCCCCTATAATTAGTCTATTAGTTAAGAATTGAATTCAAGCATTCTAAGGTAACGAGTTTTCCTAATGCACTTGTTATACCTTGGTCAGACTATAACAATTATAATATTAACGTTGCAATAAGCCACTATCGTATCCTTATCGGTCAATTAATATTGTATGTCGATCTATGAAAACTTCTAGCCTTCGATTACTAGATATCTATAGCTGTCACACGTGTATTTGACTTTATCTCTCGGTCTCGGTCTGAAATCCATGGCATAAATTACTATATTGTATTGCAATGTTATCTCTCGATCTTAATTACAATAAATTATCATTCAAGGATGGCCAAACCCTCAAAAGCATGAAGAACAATAATCTATGCACTTAGAAATACAAGAATCAATCAAAAACAATAAAATTGAATTATGGGTTCATACAAAGGATCCCCTTAGTCTTTGACAACAAACCTAGCCAACAATCTCCATCAAAAAACAATGCATTAAATTGTTTTTCAACATTCTAAACATCAAAATCTAATGAAAATATAGAACTAGAGTTAGAAATGCGAAAAAATGAGAGGCATCGACTCCTTGCGTTGCTCCGTCGTCCCGTCTCTTTCGACGTGTTTCCTCTTCAATGGATTTATAGTGTATGGATGGTTGGGAAGATGAAGGTGATGGAGGCTGAGTATCTAGGGTTGAATATGACCCAAAAAGTCCCAAAACGTCCAAGGCAATCATATTTATAGTAGGAGGAGTTTCACCAAGTTAGGATACAAAATAACCAATTTGGAAATAAAATCCCAATTTTTCGAGTACTAGCGATCGATCGCTTCGTGAGTGGCGATCGATCTCTTCGCTATTCTGGACAAAGGCAATCGATATCCTAAATAATGTGATCGAAATCAAAAATCTACTGGTCCGAGGCGATCGATCGCTTCAATGATGCGATCGATCGCTTCCTCTGAATTTCAGCAAATTGCGATTTCGTCCATTATTTTCCCTGCTTGCTCGGGTGTGGTCATTTTTTCATCATTTATAGCTTAATTCCTTTAGTTTTACACATTTGGACCCGAATTCCTTAAATATACAAATATATACCAAAACGCGTAATATTTTTCAGGAATCACTACAAAAACACCCCTAATTTTATATCAAATTAAGTGTAAAAATCATACTTATCATGTAGCGCGATTTACACCACAAGTGCACGGTGTCGAGTTTTAGTATAGTAGATAAAAGTCGGGATGTCTTACCCACAGGGACTAGAAAATAAGCGAGCGATAAAAAGTATAGAAATCGGTAGAGACAATTATCAAGACCTCGGTTCACCCATGTAATCCCCCATAATTCTTTATTAGTTGTGATTTAAAATCTTACGTTCTAAGGTGACGAGTTTTCCTAATGTACTTGTTATACTAAGGTCAAGCTATAACAAGTCTAATATTAAGATGCAACAAGTCAATGGTCATGCACTTATTTAACACTCAATATTGTATGAAGATCTATGCAAACTACTAGCCTTCGATTATGGTAAATCTATTGCTATCATACGTGTATTCGATTTTACTTGGTCAGTCTCAATCTAAACCCACGGCTTAATTTATTATGTCGTATTGCAACATTGTATGGCCATGTCAATCACAATATCAATAATCATTCAAAGGTGGCCAAACCCTCAAAAGCATGAAGAACAATAAATTACGCACATATTATTGTAAGAATTAATAAAAATTGTTATTTAAATCATGGTTCAAAACATGGGATCCCATAGTCTTGATAAACTAACTTAGCCAACAATCGTAATCAAATAACAATGTAAAATTATGTCTTGCAACAAATTAAAAATTAAGAATCTGAAAATAACGGTAGAAGATGACTCATTGCGCTGCTACGTCGCCCCGTCTCACCCGATCCGTCTTGCTCTTCAGTGGCTTGGATTGTATGGGGATGGAGGCTCTTCTTAGGTCTGAAAATCTGAGGTCCCTCTTATCTTTTTCGTCCAAATTGCCCTTTTATAGTTGGTGAGGAAAATAAGTTTCACTGTGGACTTCAAACTCTTCAAAAATCAATTTTTTTTGAAATTCTAGTCAACCAATCGATTGGTAGCTTCGACCGATCGATCGGTCGAGATGTATTTTTTTCTCAACATACGACATATGACCGATCGATCGGTTCAATGGACCGATCGACCGATCGTGTTCTTTTTCTCCAACTTCAATCTTTTGTTGTGTCTTCGCTCTGTTAGCTCGTTTTAGTCCATTTTCATTATTTTTAGCTCAATTCCTCCACTTCCATGCACTTGGGACTTGATTCCTGAAATCAATCAATATATACCAAAAAATATAAAATCGTCCAGGAATCAATACGAAAACCACTAGAAAGACATAACAAAATAAGTGTAAAAACGACACTTATCAACTCTCCCAAACTTAGACTTGATCGTCCTCAAGCAAGCAATAAGATCAAAATGTAGAGTTCAACATTGATAATTCAAATGGATCAATTGATTACTAAATAGCTCAGACATCTCACTTACAGACAGACAAGAATCAATCAACAAATTGAACAAGACGTGGTTTTCCCCATAGCAAGCAACATATCTCAAACTCAGAGCGTGAGTGTGTGATATCGTCAATTTCAAGTTTCATACACATCTTCAATATCAAATTATGCTAATTAACTCAAAGTCAAGATTATCGTTGAGCACCCCATAGACCTATTTTCAAACACTTCTCCACTGATGTAGTCACTCCTTAAATTTGATCAAAATGTTTTATAAACTTGTAAAGTTAGGCCTTTGGTGTCGGTTACAAAGAAAAGATATGATATCACAAAGAAGAGTGTATAATTTTGTAACGTTCATATTTTAGCACAATCTAGCTTTTCTTCTAATTTTTTCTAGCATTGGTCACTTTGGGTCTTATTAATATAATATTTTCTCAAGGCTCTTTCTTTTCTTCTTTTCCAATTTCTCGTTCATAACATTTTTCACTACGGTCATCAAGATATAACAATTCATGTTCAACCAATGAGATTCATTACACTCCCTTAGGGTGAGAATAAATTTTATTTTAGGCTCATAGGGTAGGTATAATGAGTTTATCAATAAATGTTGAATGGGGTTCTGGTAGCGCTTATCGTGTACGTCCAAATTAACCCTACTCAATCCTCAAGATTGATAACAAAAATGTAGTAGTGCGAGTAGGGATCGATCCCACGAGGAGGTGTGAATTCTTGTGTTATTGAAAATCAAAACAAAAACAATTAAAAGATGAGGCTGTGTGTAAATTATACTAATTAAATTAAAACTAAATATTAAACTAATGAAAGCGATTCTTGGTATCTGTCAACTCTACCTTGGAAACTATCAACTACTTCATCGATTCACAAAAGACTCGATTTTATTTGAATATTCATCAATTGGAAATCTAATTCATCACTCACCTTATTCATAGTCAAATAGTCCAAGCGTTCTAATTTAACTTTCATCAATCAATCAATATATATATATATATATGTATATTCAAGATTAAAATCATGATACCATTCAAAACTAGTGAGCGATGAATCTAATAACATAAACACAAGCGGTTTCTTTAATAACACCAACAACAGACAATTATCAATCTTACTCGCTTCTTCATTTAGATTACTCAAACAATCTCTTATTTGATATCCAATTTGCAATAGATTATATGCAAGTCATTAGGTTGTCAATCCAATAAACAAACAAAAATCATATCAATAAAATCAGAAAATCAACGATATTCAATAAAATCAATAAACAAAAGCGTAGGAATCTCCCCAAGATAAATAAATTCAAGGTATTAGTCTTCCTCAACCAAGAATTAAAACTAGCTAAACATAATTAACAAGAAAATGAAAAATAAATAAAAAGGAAAGAAAACTAATCCGATCTCCACTCCGCCGAGGTTGTCAACCCGGCCTTCGCTTCGATCTTCGTAGCATTCTACAACAAAATTGATAGCAAATTTGTAAAAATATCCTAAACTACTCTTCCATAACTATCTAGATTGTTTAAAAGGTCTAATTTTCATGCCATATATGTAGGGAAACAAGTAGGTGGGATAGAATCTCCAAAAGATGGTAAAAAAAATGCAGCTTTCCTTGTTGTTCACGGACCATGCTGGCGATTGATCGCGGATGGTTGGCGATTGATTGCCAGGTTTTTTTTTATTTTTCATGTAGATTGTCTCGGCGATCGATCTCCAAAATCTTCCGATCGATCGTCGAGCCTTCAATTTGTCTGGCGAGTTTCGTATTTTGGAAATAATTTTCTCCTACGAACTCCGAATTAAGCGAATCAGTTGTCCACTCGAAGATAACGGAAAGTTCTACAATTTTATGTTGACCACATTCCCAAAATTTGGATTCAGCATAAAGAAATTTGAGGAGAAAGATGTGACATGTGTCTTTGGATTCCGATTTTTCCTCTTTTCTTTAACTTTCTTTCTTCTTCCATTGTTTTAGCCTAATTTCTTCACATTTTCCTACATTAAAGCAATTATTTGATTAGGTGACATATATAACAATTTAACCATTAAAACATACATAATCATAGACAATTAAGCATACTAGATGTGTTTATTAATAGTCACATCAAACTCCCCCATACTTAATCTTTACTCGACCTCGAGTAAATCAGACAAAACTACAATCATTTGCTGGCTCATTGCATCATAACAAACTAACTTGTCATCACTTTAATGCCTCACAATTATAAACATGCATAATAATGAAAGCGATGAAAAATTAACAGTGGAACAAGTTCAATCCCTAGACATCTCATACGTAACAAAGAAGTGAACGTGCGTGTGTGATCATAAACAAGTGTCATGTACAAATTATAGATCCAATAAATGCAAACCCACAATAGCTCAAGTAATACACTAACATAAGTATAAGCTCACTTGCACACTCTTCTCCACTATCTTAGCCACTTGCAAACACAAATCAAGTAGGTCTTTATTAGCTTGTAGCTTGGCCTAGGTGTTGGCTTATGAAAGAAAGGGTAAGTTGTATCAAATAAAAGAGTATAATGATATGCACTAAATAAACTTCTCTTCTTGCATGATTTTTTCAAACCTTGTTCATTGTTTTTCAAGGTTTACTCATTTGTTTTCTTTTTTTGTCTTGGCTCCCATTGGAGTAATATTTTTATCAATTATTTCAAGGCATTCATTTTCTTTCATGCATTTAATTCTTTTAACAACAAGCTCTCAAATATATGATTCAATGATAACATAAGTATATGTGAATGAAACACATCATACTCCCTTAAAAGGTATGAATTTAAAAATCATATTAGGCTCAATAATAAAGATGATAAGCTAGTCAAAGAATGTTGAATGTTGGTTTTTAGTACGCTTAGCATACTACCATTCTTTTTGCATTAAAGCTCAAAAAGGGCACTAGAGATTGATTTTATTTACATGGTAGTCTTGAAAGGCTCAAACGCATCAAAGATCGCCTATATCACTTCATGTTCTCAATTAGTCTAGACATAGGCCTCAAAGAGCATGTAGTTAAGTTCTAGCATGTATAGAGACTTCCTAAGACTATCACAAATTCACACAATCTTCACTACGCTATGCACACGTCACAAGTCATGACAGATTCGTGCTCAATATATTCAACTACTAAGTCAAAACATAATTTGCATTAGAGTCAAAGTGTTCCAAGGTTAACAATTCACCTATGTTCAAAATATGCATGTTATGAATTAGTTTTCATAATGGACTAGTGATTCTAAGAATGTGTTCATCACTAACTATGAGCTCAAAATTTGTAAAATTTTCAATTTTTTTTTGTATTTTTATAATAAGAAAGCAATAACACACTACTAATCCCTCCCACATACTTAAATTTTATATTGTCCCAAATGTAAGTCAAAATTGTAAGGGAAGAGAAATTAGACTACGAAAGCAATAAAAAAAATGAAAAGTAAAGGGAAACTAACTCCCTTAAGGGCTGCCTCCCAAGCAGCGCCTCTGTTTAACGTCGGTTGCCCGACTTCAGGGCTCGTGCTCATGGTTGGTCATGTTTGGTGTCCAATTCCACCTTTTTTCCACCCCACTATGCTCCTGACAACGCGAAGGCGATGTCTATTCGCCCTGTACCTCTTGGATGTCCTCAGCCTTTTTCTCATCCCCTAGTTTCCTAAAGATGCATCTTGAGATCGTTCAGGAGGAAGTTTCAGCTCAATATCAGGTACTTGCAATTCGGAATTAAGATTTTTAGAAAGAGAATTTGGTAAAGTAGTAATAATGCATGAATTATTAGTCAAAGTTTCTTCCATACCTCCTTCGTCAACAAGTCGATCAGTAGTTACCCCTAATGCATGCTCAGTGACAAGATGTGACTGTTCTAGTGAAGTGATTGGTGATGCCAATAATGTAATCATTAATAGGAGAAGGAATGGGACCATGAGTATTGAACTTAGCTATCTTGCCATCAAACTCCAAAGCACCACCACTTACATCTATTATGTAATGGTCTCCCTAACAGAATATGGCTGCTTTTATTATCATTTTCCATGTCAAGTACGTAGAAGTCAGCAGGAAAGACCAATTTATCAACTGTCACTAGAACGTCCTCAAGTATTCCCCTAGGATGCACAATTGAGGTCATAGGTCTAAAGAGGTATAGATTGAATAAGGCATAACATTATTGCTGCTCCTAAGCCTAGCATGGCCTTATCAATTCTATTATTTCCAATTGTGCATGGGACAATGAACATACCTAGATCCATGCATTTCGTAGAGGTTTTATTCTCCTCATTGGAAAAAGTAAGTTGTCAAACATGTCCAATTCATCATAGTATTCGACCCTCGGTTCCTTTTTCTCATCAAAGGGTTCATGTTCATATTCAACATAGGGGTTGTTGGAGACTTACCTAGTGGAGATGCATGATGTACAAGCTCATTTTCTTCTAGTGGCACATGTGTCTCCTCTTCTAGCTTGGGTGGCATCAGTACCACCCCGGGGTTTCTACCTCTTCGTCACTCCTTGCGACGATTGCAACCATTCGATGATGCTATTTTCTCCATTTGAGTACACAATTGTGAGTGCTAGCCTGAATTCCTGTTGAAATTGCAAAGTACTATCATTAAGTTTTGAAACAAGATCCTCTAAAGACTTAGCAGGGGTATGTTATTGAGGTTGTTGTGGCCATGGTAGATATTGTGGTATGTATGACAGTAGGTTGGTTGGACTGCGTGTAAGGTGGGGGTGGGCTCATCCATTGATTGTCGTAGTTGAGATTGTGATGATCACTCCAACTTGAGTTGCATGCACTTTGTCCATTCCCTACACGAAGTTGGTGCACAAGATACTCCAATTCTTCCAGGCTACTATATTCCGCCATGGCAATCAGTGTGCCTCAGTGGTTCAAGATTAGATTTTCACATGGAAGCACGAACAAATCAACGTAGCACTATGGGGAAATAAAGAAAGAAAAAAGAAAGAGAAAGGAAGAAGAAAAGCAGAAAATATTAACACAAAAGTATACAACGCTTCCCCGGCAACGGAGCCAAAATTTGATAGCGCTTATCGTGTACGCCCAAAATAACCCCACTCAATCCTCGAGATTGATAAAAAAATGTAGTATTGTGAGTATGGATCGATCCCCCGAGGAGGTGCGAATTCTTGTGTTAATGAAAATCAAAACAAAAAAATTAAAATATGGAGTTGTCAATGAATTATACTAATTAAATTAAAACTAAAGATTAAACTAATGAAAGTGATTCTTGGTATCGGTCGACTCTACCTTGGACACTATCATCTATTTCATCGATTCACAAAAGACTCAATTTTATTTGAATATTCATCAATTAGAAATCTAATTCCTCACCCACCTTATTCATAGTCAATTAGTCCAAGCGTTCTAATTTAACTTTCATCAATCAATCAATATATATATATGTGTATATTCAAGATTAATAACTAGTGAGCGATGAATCTAATAACATAAACACAAACGGTTTATATAAATTTAGTCAATTGTTTTCCGTAAGAATTTAATAACACTAACAATAGGCAATTATCAACCTTCGTGACTTCTTCAATTAGATTACTCAATCAATCTCTTATTTGATATCCATTTTGCAATAGATTATATGCAAGTCATTAGGTTGTCAATCCAATAAACAAACACAGATCATATCAATAAAAGCAGAAAAACAATGATATTCAATAAAATCGATAAACAAAAGCGTTGGAATGTCCCCAAGATAAATAAATCCAAGGTATTAGTCTTCCTCAACCAAGAATAAAACTAGCTAAACATAATTAACAAGAAAAACGAAAAATAATAGAAAAGGAAAGAAAACTAATCCGATCTCCACTCCGCGGAGGTTGTCAATCCCGCCTTTGCTTCGATCTTCGTAGTGTTCTTCATCAAAATTGATAGCAAATTTGTAAAACTATCCTAAATTACTCTACGCTAACTATCTAGATTGTTTAAATGGTCTGATTTGCGTTCCATATATGTAGGGAAGCAAGTAGGTGGGATAGAATCTCCAAAAGATGGTAAAAAATCAGCTTTCCTTATTGTTCACGGACCCTGCTAGCGATCGATCACGGATGTCTAGCAATCGATCGCCATACTTTACTTTTTTTTTATTTTTCAGGCAGATTGTCTCGGCGATCGTTCTCCAAAATCTGCCGATCGATCCGAGCCTTCAATGTTTCTGGCGAGTTTCGTATTTTAGCCGTAACTTTCTCATACGAGCTTCGAATTAAGCGAGTCAGTTGTCCACTCGAAGATAACAGAAAGTTATACACTTTTATGTTGATCAAATTTCCAAAATTTGGCTCAAACATAAAGAAATTTGAGGAGAAAGATGTGACATGTGTCTTTGGATTCCGATTTTTCCTCTTTTTTAACTTTCTTCCTTCTTCCATCGTCTTAGCCTACTTTCTTCACATTTTCCTACATTCAAGCAATTATTTGATTAGGTAACATATATATCAATTTAACCATTAAAACATACCTAATCATAGACAATTAAGCATACTAGATGTGTCTATTTCTAGTCACACCAGGCTACTTATATGCAATGCAAATACCATTCTTTTTCAATAAAGCTCAAAATGGGACATTATGGATTGATTTAGACTATGTAAGCTTGAAAGTTTCAAACGTTCCAAAAATCGCCTAGATCATATCCAAGTCAAGTTCATACGTTCTAGGGTATTCTAAAATGCTCAAAATAAATCGTCAAGTTCACAACAATTATCACTATTCAATATGCAATCCAAGAGATCATGACTCATGTGCTCAAAGTATTCCCCATCTTTAACATATTAACTCAAAACAGGGTATTCACATACAAGTTCAACAGTTTTCAAGACTCAAGTCTACATGCAAAGTGAGATTAATATCATCATGGAACAGTAACCACTACTATGATTCATTCTTTTATGAACTCATTTTCCAAACAAAAAATTCAGTTGGTGCTCAAGAAACGACATTAAATCTACCATAATCAGCTCATAAAACAAGAGATGGTAACAACATGCAACAGTGATAATCTACTCGCCCAAACTTAAATTATGCATTGTCCTCGATGTACTAAGCATGCAAAATAGGACAAGCAAATACCTGTGGCAAAGACCATTTGTGAGGGCCCAATCCTAATCATGTGATTAATTATCACACAATGATAATTATAGCGTAAACAGCGGAAGATTTGTTTAACATGTATTAACATGTTGCCCTAAAAATTTCGGCATGACCTCATCGCACGAGGAACATACCACCAACCACAAATAAACATATACTGAAAATATATATCATCAGTTCATATCCAGCATACACCAGTTAAACTGCTAAACATATATCCACATTGGGTGAAATAAACTAAAATACATGAACTCCTCACACACCACAGGGTTAAACCCTTGGTAAACATATACATATAATACTGGGATAAACAAAAGAATAAACATCTCAAGTGTGGCTTCCACCAGACATGCCCTCTCTGGGTCCTAGCCACCTGTATAACCTGCCATTGTCCACACACAAAGACAACAACAGCCCCCCTTGGGGGTGAGCAAAAGCCCAATATGGAACTTCATGGAATATACAACATGTATCTATAAAATGTGATATATGATGCAATGCAAAGCAATGCATATCATGTCATGTCATGTCGGTATCATATCGTACACCCATCCACTGGGTATATCTGAATCAATAAACGAAAGTCCAACCATATCAGAATAGCTCGAGCCTGTCAAGCCTATAGGGTATCCAGACGGATGGACGTCGGCAAAGCGCCACCAACCCCAGGTCCTGACATCACATAATCATATAGGGATATCCAGACAGATGACATCAGCAAGGTGCCACCAATCCCCGTCTCAGCAAATCATATCAATCAAAGGGGACCAGGATTCCCTATGCCTATCGGGCCATGTAATGCCAACATAGTATCGCAGTACCAATCCCCAATGTTCGATATCAGAATCCAAGAAATATCAGGGTATTCAAGGATATAGCTCAACGTGTATGTCATGCATCGATGTATGTATAAAAATTATGTGTGTTAAGAAAATATTTATTTTCATACACCGATGTTCCAATCATGCATGCTATGAATGCCACATAATTTAAATAAAATCACGCAGCCACATAATATCACGTAATAGAAATGTAAGGCCCTCGTATCGTATTATCGGAAATCAGGTTTAGCTTCTCAACAATTATGTGATTTATTTTATGTTAATCATATGGTTGGGAATAAACATAAGGAATATTTAACATTTTGTAAATGTGAAGTGATAATGAGAATTAAGAGTTAGAAATTAATTAATCAGAATATAATGTAATTAATGAGAGTGGAAATTGACCTTGTACATGTCAATTGTCAGTCGGGTCAGAACATGGTGAATGACAAATATATTTTTGGAATATTTGGATTAACACCGAAATTTTATTAAAATGATTTAGTAAATATAAAATTTATATTAAATCGAAAAATTTACTTTTTGGGATTCAAATAAGAACACGAAGTCAGGTGTGGACTGTATATGTAATATACATGCACCAGTACACCGGTGACATCCCGATGTTCATAATTGGTCGGGAATTAATATATATCGGTGTAGGGTGTAAAACACATAACAAAACATGCAAAAACACACACTGAATCGCGGACACCTACTAAAAGGTGCGAAAACACGCACAACCTCGTGATTCACCGACCACCTTGTACTTATCCACTCCGTTCGCCGCCGTCCGATCACCTCTATACGAGACCGATATACCACCGTGTTCGTAACTCTCAGGCGAATCTTTCCATACCAAATAATCAAATTTTGGTGTTCGAAAAGTGGTTCGATTTGGTCTGAAACGAACGAAGTCGCGAGAGCTAGGGTTTCTACGCTTTTGGTTCGATTTCTTCGAATCTACTACGAATTGGAAGCAACCAAAGCACCGAATCTCTTCCTTGCACCTGTACGAAGGTTTCTACACCGGCCGCCGCCTCTACCGCCGCCGGAGCTCGCCGGAATCGGCTGATATGCATGCGTGAACTGTGTGTGCGATTTTGGGTAAATTTGATATCCGATTTTTCCAACTTTGCTTCGATAATTACCAGTTAATTTGGACTATAATTGTTGAAAAATAATTTGAATTGGTGAAAAATAATTTAGCAAATTAATTTATGATGTAATCGCATCAATTTAATTACCCTAAATTGGTTAAGCTGTGACTAAAATTGATAACCCATTTTTTTTAATGATTGGTTTATTGAATTGTGAATTAATATTGATATACAGTGGCTACTTCGACCCTACAAGCTCAAGTACCCTTGTAGATCGAGAAAGAAAGGTATGTTGCGATCGGGTAACATACGACAGGTATCTGTATCATTTGATATATGATTTGTTGACGTCTGTGAATTACGTGATATTATGTGGCTGCGTGATTTTATTTAAATTATGTGGCATTCATAGCATGCATGATTGGAACATCGGTGTATGAAAATAAATATTTTGTTAACACACATAATTTTTATACATACATCGATGCATGACATACACGTTGAGCTATATCCTTGAATACCCTGATATTTCTTGGATTCTGATATCGAACATTGGGGATTGGTACTGCGATACTATGTTGGCATTACATGGCCCGATAGGCATAGGGAATCCTGGTCCCCTTTGATTGATATGATTTGTTGAGACGGGGATTGGTGGCACCTTGCTGATGTCATCCGTCTGGATATCCCTATATGATTATGTGATGTCAGGACCTGGGGTTGGTGGCGCTTTGCCGACGTCCATCCGTCTGGATACCCTATAGGCCTGACAGGCTCGAGCTATTCTGATATGGTTGGACTTTCGTTTATTGATTCAGATATACCCAGTGGATGGGTGTACGATATGATACCGACATGACATGACATGACATGCATTACATTGCATCATATATCACATTTTATAGATACATGTTGTATATTCCATGATAGTTCCATATTGGGCTTTTGCTCACCCCCAAGGGGGGCTGTTGTTGTCTTTGTGTGTGGACAATGTCAGGTTATACAGGTGGCTAGGACCCAGAGAGGGCATGTCTGGTGGAAGCCACACTTGAGAGGTTTATTCTTTTGTTTATCCCAGTATTATATGTATATGTTTACCAAGGGTTTAACCCTGTGGTGTGTGAGGAGTTCATGTATTTTAGTTTATTTCACCCAATGTGGATATCTGTTTAGCAGTTTAACTGGTGTATGCTGGATATGAACTGATGATATATTATTTCAGTATATGTTGATTTGTGTTGGTGGTATGTTCCTCGTGCGATGAGGTCATGCCGAAATTTTTAGGGCCACATGGTCATATATATTAAACAAATCTTCCGCTGTTTACACTATAATTATCATTGTGTGATCATTAATCACATGTTTAGGATTGGGCCCTCACACCATTAGTAGTCGTTGTCCACCTCCTCGTCAACTACTGGGGAAGATTGTTAGAAAGCATTAACATTACGCATGGAGTCATTAACCAAAAACTAAAACAAAATGAAAAGCAACTTAAAATTCAAAAACGAAGATAAATGGAAAAGAGAAAATTTTTGATCTATAGTCCCAAGTTGGACTTTTTACCACCTCAGCTCAAGTGCCACAGTGGACAGTGGGGGCGAACTTCCATCATCCACGAGGTAGTGTCTCAGCCACTTTTCTTTTACCGTGAATAATTCCCCTTTTTCATATTTCTCACATTTATAGTATCACATGGTAAACGTTAATAGCTTGTCTCTAGTCATTAAGACCTAGTCTCTCTCACAGAAATTACCTCCTTTCATATGTGGTTTTGATGTGCTCATCACCTTTTTCTTCTTCTTGCCATTGTTCTTGTCTATTTTGCTTCCAAGCCCAGCCTTCGTCTTTTCTTTGCAAGTACATTGCACCATATCAGCAGGAAGAGTATCAATCATATGATCTTTAAAACACATTTGCTCAGTATGTAAGTGTGTCAAAGTTTGAAACATATTAAAAGTAATTTGATCCTCTCCTACACGGAGGATCAACTTCCCATCTTGGACGTCAATCAGTGCTCTTCATGTCGTTAAGAATGGTCTTCCTAGGATCAATGGCATCTCAGCGTCTTCCTTCATATCCAAAACAATAAAATCCACCGGAATGGTGAATTTATCAACCTTGACTGGCACATCCTCCACGATCTCTTGTGGGTACTTGATGGACTTGTCCACCATTTGCAGTGACACCATAGTGGGTTTAAGCTCTCCTAAACTCAGCTTATAAACAGCAAAGGCATCAGATTTATGCTTGCACCAAAATCACAAAATATTTATGAAATGAGATAGAATTAATTTTGCAAGGTATCGTAAAACTCCATTGATTCTTTAACTTTGGAGGTGAATCATTTTGAATGATAGTAGAACACTCCTCAGTCAAATTAGTGGTTTTATGCTCTCCCAATTTCGTTTATTTGACAGTATCTCATTTAAAAACTTAGCATTATAACATCAATAGAAGGCATATCAATATGAAGATTCTTAATCAAATCAAGAAACTTAGCAAATTTAGCATCTAATTTGCTCTTTTATATGCAGCGGGAAATGGGAGTGGGATTTTTACCTTAGTAGGTGGTGTGATGGGTGTAGTGGTCTCAGGAGACTTACATTTGTCGCGTGGTTGATCCCTTTTTTTCTCAGCCAACTCGTCTCATGCTCTTTTCTTGCATCATTCTCTCTATCTGCAGCAACCTCTTTTCCACTCCTCAGTGTTATGGCATGACTTGCTCCCTTGGATTCTTTTCAGTGTGGCTAGGTAATGTTCCTTGAGCTCGTCCAGCTAGGATGGTTGCTAATTGCCCCCACTTGTATCTCCAAGTTCTTAATCGATGATCTTGATTGTTCATCCTTGTTTCGGTAGATGATATGAACTTGGTTAGTAGCTCCTCCATGCTCAGCTTTGGTGTATACCCCGGTGGTGGTTGCTGATGGTTCCTTAACCCCGTATTGTATGTATTTGGGTAGAAGTTGTTTTGTTTCCAATTTCCTACATAATTAACAGCTTCATTAGTTTGAACAAACGAGTTACCTGCTTGGCATTCAATGCTCGGATGTGGTCCTTGACATAGTTCCCAGGTAATGGCTTGTACTTTCATCATTGGTGCTGTCAAGCTGTCAATTTTCTTAGTCAATACTTCCAACTTAGCCGATATCGCTTTCACTTCATCAGCTTGATGCACCCCTATCGGTTTCTTTGGCACATTCCTCTCGGACTGTCATTGATATCTATTAGTAGCCATCTCCTCCAATAGTGTATAAGCCTCCTCAGGCGTCTTCCTCATAACAGTACCTCCTGATGCTGCATCAATCGTAGAATGGTTATCAGAAAATAGACCGTTATAAAAAGTTTGTACCTGCAGCCAGATGGGAAGGTCATGTTGTGGGATCTCCTCAGTAAGTCCTTGTAGTGTTTCAGGATCATGTTGCACAAATGTAGTGATATCATTTCGCATCTTAACAGTTTGATGGTGGGAAGTATTTTGACAAGAAAGCTTTTACCATCCATCCCAAGTAGTAATCCTGTAGACAATGAATGCAAACAAGATTTAGCTTTATTATTTAAAGAGAAAGGAAATAACCGTAACATGATGGTGTCGTCAATAACGCCATTATTCTTGAAATAGTCGCAGATTCCCAAGAAATTTGATATGTGAGTGTTGGAATCATCAGTGGTCGATCCCCCAAACTTCAACGAGTGCTGGATCATTTGTATGATTGCAGGCTTGATTTCAAAGTTGTTCGCATGTACACTTGGTCTAGTAATACTAGACAATGATCCATGGAAAAAAAAGATGGACATAATCCATGAGTGATCGTTGATGCGTGTGAAACGTACCGCAAGTGTACGGTGTCAAGTTTTAGTATAGGAATTTGAAAGTACGGATGTCGAACCCACAGGGATTGAAAATTAAGTTACACCAAGTACTGTAATTAGAATAGTCTCGACTTTATTTAGATAATCGAGAGCAATATTTATTATATTAATCCACTAAAATAAAATAAAAGATTAACAAGATGGTAATTTAAGTGGAGAAAATCAATGAGAACGGATTCTAGAGGTTCGACTTCACTCAACTATCACTATGTCGTGTTTTCCTAGTTTACTAGCCGAGAATTCTTATTTGTTTCTACTCCCTCTCCCGGGTGTTAAGCAGAAGTAATTATCTAACATTAATCTTGATATCCATATCTAAGATTAATTATCAAACAATTGTAAAAGCGTAGTAATTCCTTTGACGACTTCTATGGAGTTATAGGCCTTCCGAACAATATAACTACCACGATACGAATTCCTTCTTTCCTATTCACAACCCCCTCTCCCGAGTGATAGATCACGAATATGAAATCATTCAATCTATGGCCAGTAGATTAAAAGCATTAAGAACAGGAAAACATAAATAAACCATATGAAAAAACAATGACATAGTTTCAAGTCAAGATCCGTCTAACCCTAGAATAATAAATTAGTTCATGAATACATTAAATAAACACATAGACATATTCTTAATCATCATAAACATAAGGGAATAGATAATCAAACGAATTGGATGTTGGCCCTCCGTCCCCGGTAGTCGCCGTCGTCTTCTCCGTTGTCAAAATCTATGCCCTTCGATGTAAGCGCACCGCCTCGATCGATCTCCTCCCCTTCTCTTTAGCTCTCGGTCTTCTGCCTCCTTCTCCTCCTGTACGTGTACTGAATCTCTTATTCTTTCTGCGCCTCTGCCTCTCGTGCGTGCGTGAAGTTCCCCTCCTTTTTCTCGGTTATTCCCCTCTCCTCTGAATTTACGTGAGTATATTCACGTCACTCTCCCACTGTCCGTGTACTGCTCTCCTCTCTTTTCTTCTTACGTGAATTTCCCTTCACGTCTGTTCCTTTTTTTTGTTACTTGACTTCCCTTTAATAAAATCTCTGCTGAATCTCCTCTCCAATTCAATCCCTTCAATTCTTTCCTTTTCTCGTAAATATCTTCAGCCCCTCATACGTGAACTTTCCCTCTTTAGCCAATGAAAATCCTCCTATGTTGGTCAATCCAAATCATGTTTCATCCGTGAATCTCGATGCATTTTATTCCTCCAATCAAATTGAATGATATCTTTAATAATCTCATCATATTTTGTTTCCCAATCTCATCAGATTTTTCTTCCGGAATTTTGCAATATCTCCTTCCAAATTCACATGAAGTATGCTCCCGAAAATATTTAATAAAATCTTGTTGCATAAGTGGCGCTAGGGTGGAACATGTATTCTATCCCGGTGCACGATTTTTTACTGTTGAGTCCCAATTTGAATTCTTGTCACATTTATGTATTTTTCAACATCTTTTAATAATAAAATGCTTAATTCCTTGGATTCCTGCAAAACAACACAGAACAAGACCAAAAGTGTAATTCTGATCGAAAACTAACACTAAACCATGCAAAATAAGAGGAAATATAAGTGTATAAAATACACTTATCAATCGTCTATTAGGTATCTCCTTGTTCTGTCTTTCATCTCTTCCACCTCCTCGTTCATTGTTTTCAGCCATTGTTTGAACTTCTCTTGGTCTCCTAAGAAGAGTTCTTTCAATTTCAGGGTCAAAGGACTCAAGTAAAGGCTTGCTACTCCTTAGCATGCACCAAGAGATAACAACCCACAAAGATCCAACCAAAGAAATGGCAGTAGTGGAAATAAAAAGATAATAATAAAATAAAAAATTGGCTAAATTACAGTCAAGTAATCTCGTCTGATATTACTTTAAACTAGTCAGCGGCAACGGCGCCAAAAACTTGATCATGATTTATTTAAACGGTAACTCTAAGTGTAGCGCGATTTATATCGCAAGTACACTGTGTCAAATTTTAGTATAGTAGATAAAAATCGAGATGTCGTGCCCACAAGGACTAGAAAATAAGTACCAAATTCCTTTATCTTAACAATATTTAACATACGATTATTAAAGGATTATTAAACTAAACTAACCAAGAACAAAAGTCAACCAAACAAGCAAGCGATAAAAATTATAGAAAATCAGTAGAAATAATTATCAAGACTTCGGTTCACCCATGTAATCCCCCATAATTCTTTCATTAGTTGTGATTTAAAATATTACGTTCTAAGGTGACTAGTTTTCCTAATGCACTTGTTATACTATGGTCAAGCTATAACAAGTCTAATATTAAGATACAACAAGTCAATGGTCATGCACTTATTTAACACTCAATGTTGTATGAAGATCTATGCAAACTACTAGCCTTCGATTCTGGTATATCTACTGCTATCACACATATGTTCAATTTTACTTGGTCAGTCTCAATCAAAACCCACGGCTTAATTTATTATGTCGTATTGCAATATCGCATGGTCAAGTCAATCACAATATAAATAATCATTCAAATGTGGCCAAACCCTCAAAAGCATGAAGAACAATAAATTACGCACATAGAATTGTAAGAATTAATCAAAAACCGTTATTTAAATCATGGGTTCAAAACATGGGACCCCCTAGTCTTGATAAACTAACTTAGCCAACAATCATAATCAAATAACACTGTAAAATTATGTCTTGCAACAAATTAAACATTAAGAATCTGAAAATAACAAAGAACAAAGTTTTAGAAATACTAAATAACGCTAGAAGATGACTCATTGCGCTGTTGCGTCGTCTCGTCTCTCTCGATCCGTCTTGCTCTTCAATGTCTTGAAGTGTATGGGGATGGAGGCTCTTCTTAGGTTTGAAAATCTGAGGTGCCCCTTCTCTTTTTTGTCCAAGTTGCCCTTTTATAGTTGGTGAAGAAAATAAGTTTCCTTGTCGACTTTAAACTCTTCAAAAATCTATTTATTCGGTAATTCTCGTCGACCGATCGATCAGTAGCTTCGATCGATCGGTCGGTCGAGATGTATTTTTCTTTCCAACCTATGACACGGGCTCGATCCGTTATATTCTTTTCTCCAACTTCAATCTTTTGTTGCGTCTTTGCCCGGTTAGCTCGTTTTAGTCATTTTTCATCAGTTTTAGCTCAATTTCTCCACTTCCATGCACAAGGGCCTTGCCCATCACGTCCAATCAAAACTTATAAAAAAAGTTTCTAACTTTTGAGATTTTTTATGCCATTCTTTTAAGAATTTTATACTCGATAAACAATAAATGGTACAAATTAGCCACAAACTAAAATACAGTTTAGTCATTAAATTAGCAGTCAAACTTTTCTCACATCATTAATGTTAGATGAATAAAGAATAAATTGTTCAGTCTCTCTGTATGTTCGGGCTTTTAGATTAGATAACAATTTGATATTATATCATAGCCTTTGGTTAACGCCAATGTCCTGAGTTCAAAAAACAAAAACAACAACTCCACTTATATGAAATATCCACTTGACGGGCTCCCAAAAATAGGGATAAACCGGCCCACAAGTGAGGAAAAGTCTCTACAAACTGAGACTTTTAGATGAGACGACAATCACACTTTATAGTTTATACAATTATATTTCGCATGATCAAACAACATTTTCTTTTGTTTTCACCACTTTTCAAGGTGTATAAAGTATAATCCCTTTTTTTTGTTGCTAAAAAGACCTATTAATCGCACATAATTTGAGGTTCCTTATTCATACCTAGCATAAAAAAGATTAGCTAAACACATCAAATACTTTAGAAATGAATATCTATACACACATGACAGCCAGCAAGCAACCCTTTTACCACCTTCAACACATTACCCGCAATTGGGCTCGACAGAGGAACACACATCGCAAACAATGCTAGCATTCCGAAAGCCACACTTGGCTTAGTCTTCAACAAATATGACTGCAAAATTTCCATTGTATCATGAACATTTTCATGGCGAAATGTAAATAATTTCTTCTCCCATTCCTTCGAATCCGAAGATGGTGCCACCCTTTCTTTACTAGCCATCTCCAAGGCCTTTATTTTCTTGATTCGCATTCGGAGAACGATCATATTTTCATCCACAGATGACTTTCCCTCGTCGTTATCATCACTTCCTCCTTGCTTTGCATTGATAATTGTTTTTCGGACAAATCTTTTTGTTCTTAGGTTGGAGGGATAAATGAAAAGGGGTTGTTTGTGGGGAAATTTTAGGGAAGATGATAAGAAAGTAGTCTCCATTATCATCAAATAATAAAGGGTTTTGTGCTTGGTTTATATAATACTTTTGCATTTATGCGTAGGCATAAAGCATGGGTGTGTTTTGAGTATTATTCTTGGACGGAAACTGAAGAAACTCTAAAAACCGGATGGGTCTCAAAAGAGGAAGGAACAAGTGGAAGCAAAAATAGAGTGTGATCATCACTTCATTTTAAATTTAAAAATAGAATAAGAGTTTTTATTTAACTTTATTTTTTAAGATTCTGCCTTTTTTTTTTACTATGGTATATAATAGGGCACCGTTTGAGGCGAAGATTAAGATTTCGTGTTCTTTGCTCACGCAGCATTTGGCTTAAGTTCTATAATAATTAAAGTTAACAATAGTTTATGTTATCCACATATTTTTTAATTTAGAGTAATATAAAAAATGATCCCATAGAAGAGTATTTCAAATATTAGTCACTTTTAATACTAATCAAATATAATCCCACATAAATGTTTTCACAGTTTTAGTCCTACATAAATTATTTTTTTAATCAAAGTGGTCTAAAGCCTCATATTAATTATATGACCTTTTTTTTTTGACACATACAATTTCGTGAAACTATATTCGATTAATCCTAAAAGTTTGTGATTAGTATTGATTAAAAATAATTTCAGTGGGATTACATTTGATTAGTCTTAAAACTTCGGAATAGTATTGAAAAAACTCATATTATGTAGGACCATTTTTTGTAATTTCCTCTTTAATTTATTAAACAATATTATAGATCATTATCATCCTTTCTGATGAGCCAAACGGTATTGCCTTTTAGTGAAGTTGCTTTGAAGCAACTTTTGCATATGCAACAAGAAAGAAAAAGAGTATCATCAAGCTCTAAGCAGCAGCAAGGAATTTGCGTGAAGTTACTGGATTGCAACAACTATTGTCCCCAAATTATTTATTGTTATGATAGTTCAGTCTTTAATCGTACTCAAAGATAGATTAAAATTTCTCGATATATCCCGATCTCTCTGCGGGACAACCCAGCAGAGGCATTCTTCAATTTCACATAAAAAAATTCAAATTATATATACATAGTGATGTCAATAGGGCAGGTCTGAACCAGTTCTAACTGATTTTGAAGCGGGGCGGGGGAGTCTGGGCGGGTACGAGGTTTGGCCAAACCTGCGCCGTTTTACATATTAATTTTTTAAAAATTTAATATCGAATATACATTTCACTTCTTTGCGAATCTTAGCGTCTCATTATTTAATTTATATCATAACTCATGTGTTTATATTAAAGAAGTTGAACATTTTGAAGGGAATGTGAACAATTTAATAAAGATCTAGTAGCTTAAACTTAGTTTTTACAAGGCTTATTATAAATATTTACTAGAGAAAAACATGAAATTCAAATATGAAACTCAATTTTTGTGCTTTAAAATTGATTTCTAGGTAATAATCTTTTTTAAAAGAAAATCAAGCGGATTCTCGGGCGGGGCTTTGCAGGTCTAGGACAACTTTTTGGTAGCAAGGCGGGCCTCTTGTGTGGCCAAACTCGTCCAACATCGGTTGGGAAAGATAAATGGTCCAACTCCTTTGTCAGGAAGCTTGGTTCTTCTGTTTTAAGTATAACAATCAATAACTTGTCTATTAAACTTTTGGCTTAAAGATAATTCCTCTTTGTTTTAGAATCTTATAAAATTTTGAGTATGCTATACGGTTGCATCCTTAACTAATTTTCACATCAGAAATTTTTTTATTAAGTGTCTTTATTGTAAAAAGGGAGAGGTATAAGATATAAAGTTTTGCTACTGGAAAAATTAGTGGGTAAGTTTTGCAAGTGGAAAGCTTTGGGTAGGTTTTGGGTGAGGAGATAAAAAATGTGTGGTAGAAATAATTTTTTATATAGTGAATTGTCTTATTTGGTTATGGTCGTTTTTTCTCCTAAATTGAGAGTTTTATACGTTAAAATCTTGTTTCGTTATTATTTCTCTCTTTTTTTGCTTAGTTTTTCTGAAAGATGTAGATCATTGAGGGTCAAATTCCCCACATAATCCTTGCAGGAAAATCCTGGAATTAGACGTTGATTCTTTTCAGTGCTTGAGTAATTATTATTGTCTCTATAGGACTCTTTAAGTCCGTTGCGACTAACAATGTTAAAAGAAAGAACCAAATTGATCATAATTGGATACATTTGTGTGGGCACTTGCACAAAATAATGGAGTGTACGCAAGACGTGAAATAATGAACTGATTTCCAATTCAATTAAATTGTGGCATGGCACATAATAAAAGTGCTTTATCCCATCAGTTTGGTTGATAATTTCATCAAGCAACATCCAATTCACTGTGCAATCAATATATTGGCGGCTTGTTACTTATGTCTAAGAATGGTATAATATATATATATATATATATATATATATATATAGGGGCGGACTTACTCTGGGGCAATTTTTTTTTTCCTTAAAAAATTAATTTTAAATTTTATTTTACAATTTTACACAAAAATAATTGTACTTTACCTCTTAAAAATTACATTGCCCATCTTAAATTATATTTTGACCCCAAAAATTTTTGTTGGCCAAAAAAATTTGTTTTAACAATTTTTTGCCCCCCTTCCCAAAATTTCTGCGTCCGTCACTGTATATACATTTATATATGTTTTTATCATTAATTAAGTATGATGCCTAGTTATGAGCAGTTGGAACATGGAAGATTATTTCTGTTGTAAAACAATTTTTAAAAAGATGGTGTGTGGGGGGTGAGGGGGAGTGGGAAACGATTTAACTGATTAATTAACTCATGGCATGCAGAAATTTTCAAGTTTGATAGAATTAGACATTCTCTTAGAACTGTATTTTTTTTATATGGAAATTTGTTTGGTATGGAAATTTTTGGTTAATGATAAAATAATATTATAGTGGAATACAATCATTGGGTAGAGCGTTTTAAAGGAGAAAGACTTGCATACATGAGGTTTGACACTCGGTTTTAGCCCTACTTATACAACAACACAATATTAAAATACAACGTCTTTTAAAAAATAAAAAATACATAAATTAACATACGAACTATTTACACCGATCGTATTGAGTTGGTATATAAGTGGAGCCTGCACCAGATTCATATAAGTATTTTCAGTTTTAAAGCTATCTATTGTTATGTTACGTAATAGTTCAACTAATAATATTGTTAAAAATTCAGAGGAAATTACGGACACTTCTGATGAGAGAATTTTGGCCTTAGAAAAACGAAACTATGATTATTATTTAGTTATTTTTCTGTTTGATGTTATCTTCTGTTGCATGAAGATGGATTTTGCGGGGGATAATCAATATTTTATATTGGACGATGTTATCTCAAAAAACTATCATTTATAGAAATTAAATGAGATACACGATTTTTTATGTGGAAAACCCCAAAATAAGGGAAAAAATCACGGGACCTAGTTCATTATAAATTCCACTATAATATCGAAGAGTTGCAATATTTTTTGTGCAATAAAATGGTAAATAACGTGGGGAGAAAATGGTGTAAAAATGGGGTTTTGTCTAACATTCTTCCTTCTTTTTTCTAAAACTCATTAAAACCATCGGCCATCCTCCTTATATAACTGAAGAATTGAAAGTCAATGTAATCATTTCATCTGACATGTTTTTACCATGTTTTTGTCCATCGTGACACTTTATTGGAACTTGAAATGTGACGTGTCATCATGCATGCGTGTACATGTGTCAATTCCATATCGAATTCCATGCCATGTCTCTTGTCTTCCCGGATGGTATCTCTTCTCTGGACTAGGCACTTCTCGGGACATGTCCTTCTTAGGGATAGACTCTTCTCTTCCCGTGTGGGGTCTATTCTCTGGACTAGGCACTTCTCGGGACATGGCCTTCTTGGAGATAGGCTCTTCTCTTCCCGCGGCCTTCTTGGGGATAGGCTCTTCTATGGACACGGCCTTCTCGGGGATGTCTCTTTTCTTCCCAGGTGGGGTCTCTGTGTTATAGTAGATAATTATAAACTAATCCCAATATTATTCCTTGATTCATTCAAGGTATAACAGACGAGCTTAGTTATTTATGTACATCAAGTCCAACTAGATATATATTCACGCATTAACCCCAGGGGCAAGGCCGGGGCTTTAACTTCCTACAAGAAGCATCAAGTGTTTGCTGACGATTATCATTTTTTAAAGTACAAAACCATTTGATTTCACATTTCTGTCGCCCTTAGGATTACAGTTTTTACAATGATCAATTCTTTGCCATGTTTCCAATGTTCAAAAACTCATTGGAACTTCTGTTCTGAAATTCTAGCAACAAAAAATATAATATGAACTAAAGTCAAATTTTCAGAATTTTTTATTATTTCCACAACAAAACTTAACCTTTGGTAAATAATCTACCAAACCATGCTAGCTCTTGAATGGACACAACCCCAAACACAGTGCAGCCGAAGACAACTTTTAAAATTGCTTTTATACTTTCCACTTTTCAGGGATACAGGTTGTAGTAATATATGCAAGTACTTTTAGTTGAAGTAAGGGAAACAAAGAATCACCAAATATATAGATCCAGCGTTTTCCAGTTGAATCAATCATCGTAAGAATCATGAGGTGCTGCTATGCATCCAGGATCAAAGGGATCTTCAGATCCACAGCAGTGCCAGTATTGGAAGACTTTACCCGAGTCAGGGGTGTCCATTGTCCCGCCTGTATATACACTCTCAAACTTTCTCTTTGTTTCTCCTGCGAAATAGAGGAATCGGGGGAGGAGTTAGGAAATTGACTTAGGGGGAAAAACTAAGCAACTACATAATTTTTCAGATGTAAGGTGGTGAAACCCTCTCTCTGCCACTGAGAGGAACCATATGACGAAACAAATGAAAACTTTGTACCAATATAGGAACAAATGACTTTGCAAGTCGAGTAGAATGACATATCAGAACAAGAAAACAGATATCCCATTGATAAACTCGTTTCTTGTTATTTTTTCAGGATACATATCTTCGAGTCACATGAAGTATGTGAGGGTGAATTAAAAATTCAACCAGAATTCTTTTTTTCTGGAGAAAATCTATTTTCTGAAAAATATTAAGGATCTGAAAAATATGTTTAATTATTGCTAAACATCTACATAAATGCTTTATTACTCCAATGACAAAAGTTAATTTCTTATTTGTTGAGTTTGTACTAGGGATGCTTATTGGCTTGACCCGTCCGGTCCGTACCGGAACCGGCCGGTTCCGGGTCCGTTAAGGACGTAACCGGTCCGATCCGGTAAGGAACCGGATCGGGTCCGGTTCCACCGGTTCCGGGTTGGACCGGTTCCAAACCAGAACCAGATTTTTCTTTTTTTTATTTTTTTATTTTAAAAAAAGGAAAAAAACGAAGGGATTTATAGGAAATTTTTTTTTTTTTTTTTAAAAAACGGATCCGGTTCCGGTTCAATCCGGAACTGGATCCATTTGGTTCGGAACCGGTAAGATACCGGATCCGGTCCTGTATCAAACCGGTTTCGGACCGGTTAGTCCGGTTCCGGTTTCGGACCGGACTAACCGATCCGATTTTGGGCCGGGTCCGGATTGACCCGGCCCGTTAAGCACCCCTAGTTTGTACTATCTTTCGTTTAGTACTATTGACTGATAGTTAAGCATTTTGTGTAGTAATTCTCCTCAACTTCCTTTATACTTGGTTTTTCTCATCTTGTCATATATATGCAAACTCTTGCATAGTTGTCTTATAGCTAAGAATTGAAGAAATTTAACTTTTGAAAAGCGAAAGAGTAAAGGAAGCAGAATTAAAAAAAAAAAATTCAGGATTCTTCTTAAAGCTCGGGCCTTTATCAAGCTTTAAAATTCCTATTTGGCTGGGAACATATAAACTACAGATGTAAATTACGGCAAATGTGAAGGGAAGAAAAAGGATAAAAACTTCAGGTTGCATTTGGGCTGATGTATTTGGAGTTAAGGATTTTAAATCCATAATAATAAATTCATCCAACTTGTTTGGGTATTTTGCAATCCATCCCTTTTCATTTTTTTTACTTATTTATTAGCAAATTTAAGGTTGTATTTGGATGGATGTATTGCATTTGAATGTAGGGATTTGATTTGAGAATGAATTCGAAACTTGAATTTGAAATAACACATATTTTAGGTGCATTTCAAATCTATCACAATTACCATCAGGGGAGGAGTTTCAAGGCCAGGTACTCCAACAAATTAACTCTTTCAATTTTTATGTGAAGAATCAATTTGATGAATTTAGAGGCATGATTGCGGCCTTGCAAGAAGAGTTCAAAACTCTCAAGGCCGACATGAAGCTATGCAAGCGGGCAATGGCCAATGCAGGGGATCATGTGGCCACAACACCAGCACTGATCGATGTTCCAAGGCCAAAACCATACAATGGGGATCGAAATGCCAAGGAACTAGATAACTTTTTGTGGAACTTGGAGCAATACTTTGCTGCCTCGAATGTGCGAGACAACGAGGCTAAGATTTGCACGACGCCTCTATTCTTGGCCGACACGGCAACATTATGGTGGAGGAGGCGTCACGCTGATATTGAGCGAGGCACATGCCGCATGGAGACTTGGGAGGATTTTAAGGCGGAGCTCAAGCGTCAATTCTACCCCGAGAATGTGGAGTATGAGACTTGTGGTAGGTTACGGCGACTCACACACAACAAAACCATTAAGGAGTACGTCAAGGAGTTTCAAGAGATCGTCTTGGAGATCCCGGAGCTGGCTGACCGAGAAGCATTTTTCGCATTCCTTGATGGTCTCAAGCCATGGGCAAGGCAAGAGCTCCAACACCGGCAGGTGCAGGATTTGGCTACGGCAATTGCATATGACGAGAGCCTTATTGAGTTGCGGACCTCCAATTACAGCAATAACAGAAGCAAGGAGGGTGAGGACCAAGTTGTGGGAGGCAACCAGTCGAACTCAAACCAAAACCACAACAAAGGCAATGCACCGAGACCGATGGGCAACAAGTACAATGATCGAGGTCGAACTTGCTACCTTTGTCACAAGGCCGACCACATCATGGCTAATTGCCCAATGGTGAACAAACTAGCAGCCTTGACAGACGAAGACGTGGAGCCGTGGGAGGAAGGCACAAAGATCGGATCTCTACAATTTCTCAATGTCGTCAAGGCAAAGGTGGATCCAACCAAAGAACCCAAGGGTAGGTCTATGTTCGTGGATGCCTTGGTCAGGGGCCGACGAGTCAGGGCATTGGTGGACACGGGAGCCACGCACAACTTCATCCGAGAGGAGACAGCGAAGAAGCTGGGGCTTTTCATCACTCCAACCGGTGGATCAATCAAGTCGGTAAATACAACGGCCAAACCAATTACTGGAGCGGCCAAGAGAGTGAAGACCACGATAGGAGAATGGTAGGGATGTGTCTCCTACACGGTAGTGCCCATGGAGGAATATGACATGGTGCTTGGGCTAGAGTGGCTCGATGAGGTACGAGCATGTATTCTACCCTTTTCCAACTCCTTATATATTCTAGGTGCAAACATCCCGTGCACTATACTGGCCAAGAGAGAGGCCAAGGGGCCGAGAAGGTTGTCGGCCATTGAGCTTGAGAAGGGGCTTAAAAGTAACGAGGAGACTTATGGCATGTTTCCGAAGATAGACGAGGGGCCTAAGACTGAGGGCCTGGGGAAGTTGCCTACGGAGGTCAAGGTCGTGCCTAGGGATTCCAAGGACATCATGCCAAAGGAACCGCCGAAGAAACTACAACCCAAGAGGAAGGAGGACCACACAATAAAGCTGGTAAATGATATTGGCCCGCCTTCTCACAAACCATATCGGAGGACGCCGATGAAACCGCACAACATCGATACGGGCTGCATAGGGAGCAGCCCTACATCGTATACATCCGCCAAGTCCTTACGGGGAGAGACTGATTTGGCTCGAACATCCTTGGGCACAACTACCAATATGAGGAAGAAGTGGACATACATTAAGCCACAAGTGGCTGAGTTCAAGGAAGAGGACCTTGTAATGGTGAAGACACCACCCCAACAGTTCAAGTCCTTGCGGTCCTCGAACAAAGGGTTGGTACGAAAATATGACGGCACCCATACATCGAGTACTTCATGCAATGTAAAGGTCTACTTGTGTGATGTCCGGGAATTATGGTGGTAATCCCGGTGTTGTATTAATCCTTGATGGATTTTTAATTGTGGCAATTAGGAATTAATTGCGGTTTGGCATCTCCCGAGGTTGGTAAATCGGGCATTTGGGATCGTTGGATCCTGAGGTTCCCGAGGTTGGTAAACCGGGCATTTGGGATCGTTGGATCCCGAGGTTGAGATCGTATTCTCATTCCGGTGAAAACCTGCGAGTTGGGTTTTTAGTGTGACTCGGAATCTCGGGTGCTTGGTGTGGGCACCGGTAGGGGGTTTTTGAGTTAGAGAGAGAGTTTTTGAAAACAGATGATTTTTAATGAATCATGATGTATTTGTGGGGCTATTAGTATTTCGGGGTATTTTGCTATAAATACCAATTAAACCCGGGATTTTAATTATCGGAACCATTTTCCTCTTCTCCTTTCCTCTTCCCGTCCGCGCAAGCTTTCCCGATCCCCTTTACCCCCGCGCACAAAACGCGTTCGCCCGCCGCCGTCCGGCCGCCGTTCGGCGCTTGCCACCCGCCGTTGGCTTCGTCTCTTCCGGGCGCTTCTATTCATACCTTCAATTTGAGGTTTGGTCGCGAATGGAGCTCGGATTTCTGCTGGAAGCGCTAAGGTTCGAACTGGGTTTCTGTTCGATTTTGTGGCTCGTTTTTGGTACGATTTTTGGGGCTCTTTTTCCAGTGTTTTTGTGGCGTTTTGTAGTGCATTTTGTGTCGAAAATTTATGCCTTGTGGTTCAAGGATTTTGGTTGCCAATTGATGCGATTTGAGCGCCGGATTGCATGGCTCATAGTTCGAATTTCTTGATGTTGGGCGGGTTAGGGTTCGAAAATTTGGGATTTTGGTTTGGGGATGTTGATTCTTGTTGTTAATTAATTAATTTATGGTTTAGATGCTTATTGGGTTCGAATTGAGGAATTGGATTCGAATTTAGGGCTTTAAATTCGAATTTTGGGGGTTTCGCATGTGGGGCGATTATTCATGTTGTTGATTGATTAATTCATGTTTTAAATGAATTATGGTGATTTTTGGATTTGATTTTTGTGGTTGGGGTTCGAATTTTAGGAGTGGTTCTTGAGCAATTTTTGATATTGTCTCATTCGTTTCCCCTCCTTGTATATGCCCTGCCCCGGGTCTTGTAAATGGTAAATTGTCGTGGGTTGACAATATTTTGAGGGTTATGGGTGTGCTTGAGCATGGGTTGCATGTTCGTATTTAATTGTGAATATTTATGTGTTTTAGCACATGTTTCTCGGGGCATGGAACTCAAGCCAGGCTTGATATGGACTACGGAATGCTAAGGTACGTATAACGTACGAGCATAGCCTTTTTATAATGTTGCAATAGTGAAATGCATGATATAGGGTAATTGTAATAAATGGGCATTGAAATGCATAATGTGTGGCATTTACAATAAATGGGTATTGAAATGCATGGTATATGGTATTGGAAATAGATGGGTATCGAAATGCATGATTTATGGTACTTGCAATGATTGGTTTGTGGAATGCATGGTATATGGTAACTGTGATAAATAGACATACATTGGAAATCATAGGGTGCCGCTTTAGAGCGAGCAACGATTGGGTGTTGTCGCCGTTGAGCGACCATCGGTCATGACGCCGCTATTGTTGAGCGTGCGCTGGGTTTAGAATGCCGCTATTGTGGAGCGAGCAATGTTATGGGAACATGGAATCCTTGGTTAAATGTATGTGAAATCTATGGCCTATATATATATGCTGATTTTACACATTGATTATGGAACTGGCATGATAGAACTATATTAGTTAATCTATATGGCGATTAACTGGCTTTGGGAATTTGATGAGTTTGGTTATGTTGAGAACAGGGACAATACATGGGATCCCGGATGAGGGTGTTACCATTCAGGGAGTATCATTTAATTATGGCATTTACATTCTGTAAATTATGAATTGCGATATTATTATTTTGGATTGGTGGTATTGGTATGCTCACCCCGTGTGGGGGCTGTCTCTGTTGGGGCAGGTAACACAGGTGTAGCGGCTTTGGAGTCGAGCTCGGGCTGTTGGTTAGAGGTACTTCCAGGATCGAGGTACCAGAGCTGGCTGGACGGACACTCAGATCCAGAGTTGAGATCGAGTGGCGCTTGGGAGGTGCCACCAGGACTGGTGTCCGGTAGAGTGTTATACATCAGATACATGCTTATCCATTTGGTACTCTTATGTGAGTACATTTTACGTGTGTATGGAATGTATAAATGGGCTACGGCTTCTCTCTGTTCATTATGGTTGCATGCAATTAATTATGGAATTGCTAAATGAACTAAGAGCATGTTAGTGTATTATGTGGGTGCATGTTATATGATTAATCTTGGTTGGGGAATCTGAATATTTTGGGAATTGGATGCAAGAAATTTTCTGGGTAGCATACGGTGTTGCACTTGCATGTGGTTTTCCCCATTATGATATGATTATATGCACTAATGGTATGGCTTAATACACTAATAACGGGTTAAGGGCACGGGGGGTCCTTACATTAGTGGTATCAGAGCCAGGTTAGCTCTTTGGGGCTGTTGAGGGCCTAGGAACATGTTAATGGGAATGAGAAGCACATATTTATGCATGATGGTAGTTAGCGTTGCGTGGCACGACTATATTGCTTATGTGCGTTTATGATATGTGTTCATAATTGGGATATGTGTTGCTAACCATGGTAGTTGCAGGGTCTTTTGAGACATGGACTATGCATTACGGTTGCATAGGTATACATCGGAGTGATGATTTTAATGCTTTGCCGCTACATGTTGGAGCGAGGTGCATTAAAATACACTCATGGCGATGTCTATGGGAATACGGATTATGCATTACGGTTGCATGCACGTCGAAGCGATGATGCCGCTGTCGTGTCGAAGCGATGGTAAATGCCGCTGTCACGTCGAAGCGATGATGCCGCTGTCGTGCCGGAACAATTATTGAAATACGGGTTATGCATTACGGTTGCATGCATGGCGTAGCGATATGAATACTTGCCGCTGTCGTATTATAGCGATGAAGAATATTTGCCGCAAATATGTCGAAGCGAAGGAAAATGCCGCTGTCATATTATTATTGCGAGGGATATTATGCCGCTAATACGTCGAAGCGAAGGGTATTTCCGCTGTCATGCCGGAATGATGGTAAATGCCGCTGTCGTGTCGAAGCGATGGTAAATGCCGCTGTCACGTCGAAGCGATGGTACCACCGTCATGTCGAAACGATGATGCCGCTGTCGTGTCGAAGCGATGATACATGCCGCTGTCACGTCGAAGCGATGATGCCGTTGTCATGACGTAGCGATGTGATCGGGAACAAAGTACTACATGAGTGTGAGTACCTCTTGAGTCCGCGATTAGCCGGGTATTTTATTGGCGATGGTTACGCCGGGTATTTTATTGGCGATGGTTACGCCGGGTATTTTATTGGCGATGGTTACGCCGGGTATTTTATTGGCGATGGTTACGCCGGGTATTTTATTGGCGATGGTTACGCCGGGTATTTTATTGGCGATGGTTACGCCGGGTATTTTATTGGCGACGGTTACGCCGGGTATTCTATTGGCGATGGTTTATACCGCCGGATATCTATAGCGACATTTTATGCCGCTGACTCCATGGCGAGGGATCATGCCACTGATTCTACAGCGATGGGTTATACCGCTATGTGTGTAGCACTGGATTATGTCGCCTGCGAGCGATGGATGCTACTTGTGTACCGCTGGTGGACGACGGATACAGGTATTCCGCTATCTTGATAGCGATGAGGTATGGCATATTACTTGTGTTAGTATTATTGTGGATACTATGGGTTGCTATATATATGCCATGTGTTTGATGATGAGATTATGGATGTCGTGTATCGACAGGTACCGTCATATGTTTGACGATGTTATTTGGGATATCTATGTGGACGCTTGGCGTCATTTTGGTGATTTATACATTCATGTTTATGTATATGGTTGTATGGTTTGAGTGCCGATGGTGGGCACATGGTAGGGTCTGGGTATTTAGTTGACGAGACCTTTTGCCGAGCAGGTTTGCTCGATGGATCATTGATGCATTGTACCGGTGAGAGTACGCATCGTATTATGGAGGTATATTATTGACGAGCAATGATACCCTTGGGTATGCTCGCTGGGATGGCTAAGGCCAAGTGAATGGTGGTAAGAGTAGTCATTGAGGAAACTACTCGCTTGTTATTGTGATGAGGAGTAAACATGGTTACACCCACCCTAAGGGCGTGGAAGAAGTCCTAATGGATTAGGATTGCTTGATAATTGAGCATGGACGCTGGGTTGTCCAGTATGCTTTGGTGTTTTAGAGATATGTTGGGCAATGACCCACAACTCTAATGGTTTATGCGGTATGGTATACCGGGATGGAGCGTGTGTCACGTTGATAGGTTGGTATAAGCCTATGGGACCAGCGAATCACTAGCCAGGTATTGTTGCAGTACTTTGGTGTGCTTGTGTTAGCTATTATAATGCTCGTTGGATTCGAGTTTGGTGAATCGTATGGTGATACGATGAGGGTTATGGTAGACTCTTGTAGTCTCTATGTGGCATGGTGTTTGAGGTAGGGAATACCTCACGGGGACGTTATACGTCATTGTTTTGAGGGACTTGTGCTGGGACAGCTCAAGTTTGTTGGTATTACCAACGTGAGTGTCAACAAGTCGTGGTTAGCTCTAATTGAGCATCCTTGCATATGGCATGCAATGGGAGTCACAATGGTTTGTGAGATATAGTTAGTGGGGTGACACTACTATATTGATTTTTTTTATCTCTTGGAGAGATTTGGATTGTACTGTCTTGGAGACAGCTTGCATCGGTCGTGGTTTGATTGTAAGTCAGCCATGGTAAGCATTACTGATGTTGGACCGAGTAATGGATTTCTTACCTCGGTGAGACGTTTGAGGAGACGTCTTCGGGGAGATGCTCGATTTTGGAGTACTATGGTATTAGTACAGAGCATCGTTGGAAGGTGTATACATGGCGTATACGGATTTTTGGATTGGGTAATGGTAGTATTGATGCACTACTCTAACCAATTGTATATTTCTGGGTTCCGGGATATGTTTTGGTATTAATATACCAGGTTTTCCGAACGGTAATTCGAGGATTGGAGGATCATGGATTCATGACTTCTTCCTTGAGAGGAAGACGGTATTGTGATTCCTACCGGTTGAATCTTTTGGGGAGATTCGTTATTTTGGTTCGTGTGGTGGTGATGTTGAAATCACACCCTTTGGTTTTGGTTTGTCAACCATCATTCTCCGTGGGGCGAGAATAATCGGGGTTTGACAGTTGGTTTTGGGATTTGGGTGTGATTGGAGACACCCGAGTCTATTGCATTGCGTATGCATGTTGTGTGGTGTATGGGCATGTATGCCGTGTGTGTATACGAATGCCAACCTTATTTCGTTCATTGTGGAACGCCGAGTGTGTATAATTGGTTTAGTGGATCTCCGGTGTGAGATAGATCGGTAATCTCGATGGCACGATGCATTCTAATGAATGATCGTGAGGGTTGTTTGATTCCCCGAGGAGGGATCGATGTGATTTGGAATCATGGTGGTTCTTGTTGGATAATTCGATAGCCTTCCTATTTTAGGATTGTTAGATCCAAGGATAAATGAGGGATGGCCGAGATTCGGATTTGTTTAGTGTCATGGTTGACACTTGTGTAGGAATGCAATTGGTTGCCTTCCATGTCCCCTATGGAACTTGAGACTTGGTGGAGTCTTGATGGTGTGTCGGGACCAAGATATGATTTCTTGGAACACACCGGTGTAAACATCCTCGGTGATGTATTTTGTGTGGATCAGTGACCGTGGGTAACCCGGTCCGGGTTGCAAGTGGTGCAACTACTCCTTTGGAGGAGATGGACTGGGAAGCGAAATCTGGTTTTTCTGTGAGTATACTGTTGTATACTAGTGGTCCCCATCTTGACGATGCGTGTCAAGCATCGTGGGCAGGTGGTGAATATCACGGGATGGTATCTTTGTCAGAACCAATGGAGATTTGGTTGGTTTGTAGTTTTGGTGAACTGACTTCTGGGACGATTCACGTCGAGGTACGTTATTATCTTTCGGGTTTGTATTGGTTTTGGCGTTGCGCTATTTTAGGGTTTGGTGCGAGACTGGTATTCTCGCAGTTGTTAATTTGATTCTAAGGTGGTTCAGAATCAGGGTCTTGGCTTTGTTTTGTTGGTGTAGTCCTGGTGTTACGTGGAGTACACCGGTGCAATTTCGGGGACGAAATTTTATTAGTAGGGGATAATTGTGATGTCCGGGAATTATGGTGGTAATCCCGGTGTTGTATTAATCCTTGATGGATTTTTAATTGTGGCAATTAGGAATTAATTGCGGTTTGGCATCTCCCGAGGTTGGTAAATCGGGCATTTGGGATCGTTGGATCCTGAGGTTCCCGAGGTTGGTAAATCGGGCATTTGGGATCGTTGGATCCCGAGGTTGAGATCGTATTCTCATTCCGGTGAAAACCTGCGAGTTGGGTTTTTAGTGTGACTCGGAATCTCGGGTGCTTGGTGTGGGCACCGGTAGGGGGTTTTTGAGTTAGAGAGAGAGTTTTTGAAAACAGATGATTTTTAATGAATCATGATGTATTTGTGGGGCTATTAGTATTTCGGGGTATTTTGCTATAAATACCAATTAAACCCGGGATTTTAATTATCGGAACCATTTTCCTCTTCTCCTTTCCTCTTCCCGTCCGCGCAAGCTTTCCCGATCCCCTTTACCCCCGCGCACAAAACGCGTTCGCCCGCCGCCGTCCGGCCGCCGTTCGGCGCGTGCCACCCGCCGTTGGCTTCGTCTCTTCCGGGCGCTTCTATTCATACCTTCAATTTGAGGTTTGGTCGCGAATGGAGCTCGGATTTCTGCTGGAAGCGCTAAGGTTCGAACTGGGTTTCTGTTCGATTTTGTGGCTCGTTTTTGGTACGATTTTTGGGGCTCTTTTTCCAGTGTTTTTGTGGCGTTTTGTAGTGCATTTTGTGTCGAAAATTTATGCCTTGTGGTTCAAGGATTTTGGTTGCCAATTGATGCGATTTGAGCGCCGGATTGCATGGCTCATCCCCATTATGATATGATTATATGCACGAATGGTATGGCTTAATACACTAATAACGGGTTAAGGGCACGGGGGTCCTTACAACTTGAGGCAGAATGTGGCTGGGAGCACAAAGATTGATTGTGCCAATCTATGCACAAGGAGTTCTGCGACGTGCGGGGCGACGAGGGCGTCGCCAACTTCGGTGGGGGAGAATGTCACGACCCGCAGTGTTGCACCCAATCTTGCCGGCTAAGCATTACGGAGGTTCAAACTCATTTCTTTCCAACTGGGGGCAAGATTGTAATTTCACATAGTTTTGTGGCTTTGGACATTCCGGAAGCTCCTGGAAGCTTGAAAAACACTTTGGAGCAACCCGAAAGACTCTTGACTTCACTTGCACATTCTTTTGGATTCTAGAATCTTGTGGAGCATACATAGGACATTATAGAAGCATGCAGATGTTCTAGAATCTTGTACATAGAACATGGTAGAAACATGTAGAATGGAAGAAGATCCTAGAAGGTCTTCCCCAACCATTAGATCAAATTGATCATCACCATCCATTGAGGAGGTGAACATGTATATATAGGATGTCGGAGTTCATTTGTAAGCCTCCAAGTTTCAAGCATTCAAGTAATACAAAGCATTCTCCACAACTCTCTTTATGTTCTGTCTCTTTCTAGCACTTTAGCAACGAACTTGGGAGAAAGGCTGACTTGGTAACAACGCGGGGTTACTAGTCAAGTGCCGCACGGGTTCGGTTCGAGAAAATATGGGTGAAACTCTCATCCCATGACAATAAGCTCTTGTTAAGATGGGTAAATGAAATTAATCCATAATAAATTATATATATTATACCAGATTATTTAAAACAATAACCTTTATTTAATCTTAATTTTAAAATATAACATTTTCGGTTTTTGACATATGCAAAAACATTTTAAAAAGGGCTTGAATCAAAAAGAATATTCATTTTTTTAACGATGATCAACCATCTATCATCCTTCTATCCATTTCCATTACTGCGACTACACAAGCAGCAAACTGTGTCGGGTAGGAGAAGATAGTGCTCACGGCCAATCAAACAATTTATTTTTTGGATGAAAAGACTGATTTTTCATTCCCCGTCTAATTAAATCTACAAGGAAATTATTTTTCTGGTCTTTGCAAACATAATCCGAGAGTAAATTGACAGTTGATTTCTTTTATATTCTCATACAGTGCTAAAAATATGATACTGATCAAAAGTACACCACCAAGAAAATTGCACTAGTCTGAAAGTGTATACAAGCAATTAATCATCTGCAGCATGCCTCATAGAGGTTTAGGTTCTTCCGTTTTCTGTTCTGTGCCTCTATCGTCGTCATTACCCTGTGCACCCGCGTACCCATTCTTAAATATCTTTTCCTCCGAGGGCAAATTCTTCTTGCCTTTCCTGCTTCCTTCGATTTTCCAAGGACCCCACACACGTGTTTTTGGAGGAGGTGAAGCATCTGCAATGGGTGCAACTAGTCCAGGCTTGCCATCATCGATCACTTCATCAACCAATCCATACTCTTTTGCTTCCCAGGCATTCATAAAATTGTCACGATCTGTATCCAATTCAATCTAAAGCCCAAAAAAGGGAGGATTAAAAAGTGTAAGCCTCATAAGAAAGAATTTGAAGGTATTTTCCTGACAAAAATTTGACCAAGAAAAAGAAGAAATCTTGTATGGTGTAATATGGACAAGCCAACCTGTTGCTCAGGCTTCCCTGTTGCTCTCGATAGTATCTTGTTCAGCTTAATTTTGTGGTAAGCCATTTCTCTGATGCGTATGCTCATCTCTGTTGCCTAGATTAATAACAAAGAAAGTAACCGCCTTCATGGTTTTTCGTCAAAATTACTTCAAACTAACTAATATTACAAGAAAGCTCCTGAACAAATTCTTCTCAATCAAAAGTAGTCTTGATACCATCCATAATGTACAAGGCAATACAAAGATGATGCAAATGCATAACTCCCCAAGGAGACAGCTAACGATAGACACGATATAGCTCTATTGCTTGTACAAATAGAATTATTATATAGTGAGAGAATACACTTTCTCAGGAAGTTTACGAGAGAAATTCTTGAACTTTACAAATATTAGGTAAAAAAGTCCTGAATTTTTTTTTTTACCGAGTTCAGACATCGTACACCGATCATAATTTTTTTAGCAGAAACCAGTCATGGAATTTTAACCACACAGAATAAGAAAAGGATGAGTAACTCGTAGAATGGCACATATAACACACACTGCAATAAAAGACACAACAGAAATATAAAATTACAATCACCAATAGTGATTCGGTGCATAGATATGCAAAGCAAACCTAGAAAACGTATAGAACTTTCAGAAGTAGCAGGTGTGAGTATTTATAGGTCAAAACTAGAAAAAGGAAAGGTTATAAATGACTTATATCTAGGATAATGAAGCCAGTAATCATGAAATACTTGGTGACACAGTGATACTTAAAACCAAGAAGGTCAGTTCACCTTCCCGAAGAAATCATGACCAAAACAAAATAAAATGGAAAGTTTACAAGCCCCGCACGGGATGAAATAAGAACATACTTTACCCCCAGCTGTTCCAAGTGGCTGATGGATCATTACTCTTGCATTTGGCATGCATAACCTCTTCCCTTTTGAACCAGAGGCAAGGAGAAAAGCACCCATGGATGCTGCAAGCCCCATACAGATGGTAGATACATCGGCCTTGCACAATTTCATGGCATCATATATACCCATCCCTACTCAATTCAATTTAAAGAACATTTTTAAAAATTTGAAAGCTAATGCTAAAGAATGGAGATTAAAATACTAAAATAAAATAAATAAAATAAGTTTTTTATGCCTTCATAATTAGATTTTGGAGAGCTAATGAGTACAACTTAACTGCGCATAAAAGAATTCGAAAGGGATCCTACAGACCCTAGAAAATCGAGTTTACTTCAACGTGAAAAAATGAAAAGCCTAAACTTTTGTAATATATTGACCTATGTTCTCCATACTGCAGAGAAAATAACAAACTTACACATTCGTCAATATTATTAATTGATGAAAATATATCATACACAAACAATTATATATGGCACTATATCCATGTAAAGCACAGTTGCTGCTAGAAGGAGATGAGATGGCTGGCAATCATAAGACTTAAGTACATAAATTAAAGAGCAAGACTAATAAGAATAATAAACTAAATGTATGTTATTAAAAAGAAATATTGTCACATTTCGAAGAAGCTACTGTTGTTGGATGGCTGTTTAATGCCTGAGAAGATGATGTTTAAGACTTGGCATTCAAGATTTCTAGACCCAATTCTAGAAGAAAAAAATTGAGATCTATCAACATAGTTCGTTATGACTTCATCCTTTCAAGGAGTTGTATTGCGAAAGACGTGCCTAAATAAGAATGCGAAAAATCAAAAGTAATCATATCTAAAAGCAGTTCCCCGTTGTGAGTTATACATCACAAGAAACTAGAAAAACCAGTTCTTAAAACAAAATATTCGAGACAAACCACATTATCTTGACACTTCGGCTTAACAGTATGGACTCACCAGCAGTGACAGAGCCACCAGGTGAATTGATGAACAATTTGATGTCTTTTTGCTGATCTTCAGAATCAAGCAATAGTAGCTGACTAATGACAAAATCTGCGGTCATATCATCTATCTGTCCATTATCAATTAATTTTCCAGACAGAAGAAGTTAACACCCACCGCAACCATTTCTCGTAGATGAATTTAATTAATATCTTAACATAAAAAATTAATCTAAATAAAATTAATCCCCCAGGTACAGGTTTGGCTAAGCAATATTTCTCACAGATAACAGGATTCAATCATGTTCTAAATGTAGGCATTTTAACATTCATCATCGCTGAAAAACATAATAATCGACAACAAGAACCAATTTTTTTACTACAAACACAAAATCTTCATACAACTGCTAATTCAAAATTCCAAGTAACTAGTGTTACTGGTAGCATATGTAGAATGATAAATATAAATTATTCATCGTGAACTGATTGTAACAAGAGAAGGGGTAAATCAAAACATGAAGAACTGTATACATCTTGCAACTAGTACGGTTTAAACCCGTTTAAACACTAATACAGCTAGGATAAGAAAACGAGTAAACCTGGGTGCCCAAGAAGATAATCCTCTGGCGAAGAAGCATATTTGTGGTGTCGAGCTCTTCGAATCTCGGCAGCCAAGGAGGAGCCGCATAGCTCGACAAATCCAAATTTCTAGTAGAAAACCTATTTATCGCTTTCACAATCAAGTTTCCTTTGCTTCTACTAGTACTACTGCTTGAAATTTGACTAGTGTTACAGTAGCTGGTAGTTCTAATCGGTAATAACTGCTGATTGGATTGACCGATAAAGGATGTACTGCGGCAGTGGAAAACGGCCGATGTGGCGGCAGGTCTCGGAGGAGCCGATGAGGCGCCGTTGAACGTTAAACAACCCACCTCCATATCTTCTCTCCGAGGTTTGTTTGTTGCTTATTCTGCTGAAATTCGATATTGATTAGAAATAAGATCGTGGTTTTAGCCCAACGAGTTTCTAAAACGACGTAGTTTTAGCCGAACGGAGTTCCATGATTTCGAAATTATATTTAATTTGAGCTATATAAAAAAAGAAACTATACTTTAATTTTATTATCAATGGTAATAATGAAGTGTTTTTTAAAACTCAGAATTAATGTACTTAAATTTTTTTAGCGCATCATCGTTTTTTTATTACCTCTCTTTCCGATGAGCTTTTTTTTGTTGCTTCTTCTTTATTTCTGCTTCATTAGATTTACTTATGGTTATTCTGGATCCGTCGAGTTTGATTTCATTGGGTTTCTTTCTGGTAGGGTGGTTTTGGGGGTAGTTTGGGTTTTGTGTGTGGATTGGGTGCCGACGATGTCGATTGTCTTGGTGGAGGCCTCAGTTTTGGTGGTGATTTGGGGGGAGGCGGTTGCTGGTGGAGGTTTGGTCGACGTTGGCTGATTTGGGAAGTGTTGTCTGTGGTCTAGGTGGAGGTGGGTGACGCGATCTCTGTGGTGGAGCTGGCCTTGTGAGTAGCGGGTGTTCTGATGGCGTAGCTAGCGGTGGAGGTTGTGGGTTAGGTGGTTCTAGCGTAGCCGACGATGGAAGGAGTGGGTCGGTGGTTCTGGTGACAAGGGTGGTTCGGGAGGTGGTGGTGGAGTTAGAGGTGGTTGCAGTCTCTTTGCTGTTGTGGCGATGGTTGCGTGGCAATCCTGTCGCTCAACATGAGTCTCGTTGGATGTAATGCTCGGGGTTTTGGAGCCACCCGTGCATTGTTTGGTGTGCGACTTCTCATGTGCTTTCCCTTTTTTGCTTGTGTTTTATCTTCATACTCTATCTGTTTATCTAGTTTTTGTGCTAGTTGTTGTTTAGCCACCTTTTGGTGTTTATACAGCTTTTGGTGGTGTTCCTCGATTTCGGTTTCGACATCCATGTTCTAGTGCCCCGGGACTCTCACAAGTTGATGCTTATGTTGGATACATGAGCTTGGTCTCTTGTCCGTCTTTATCTGTTGGCGACTCTCGACGATTATTATCATTACATTCTGATTTCTGAGAAGGCTATTGCAATTTTGTTTACTCTTCGTGTATTTTGTTTTGTGGTTGTTGTTTTTTGTTTGGATTGGGTCTAGACCAATTATTATATCTTCTGGTTTCTATTCAGATTTCTAATATAAGGTATGTTTGTTCCAATAAAAAATAATGAAATGTTTTATGTGTATTTCCCTTTCAGGGAAACATTACCGACATTTGATTACATCCATTTGATATTTATTTGTGTGATCTAATGTCTAAAAATTATATCTATCATTTTTCTTGATAAAAGCAAAAAATGTAATATGTATATATTTGTGAAGCAATAATTGCCCTTGTTGGGAACGCGTCGAAATGTGTCATGCCTCGATACGAATCATATACGCTTACTATGAGTATGACGTAATTATGTGGTCATTACAGTATGTTGTGAACTCGAGTTTGGTATGGAATTGAGTGTGAAAAATGAAAAGGTCATGTTATGAACATGTTAGTGATATATTTTGGTTGAGGTTGTAGCAAGAGAGCTATGTCATGCATAGGAATGATATGAGTACATCTAGTTGATTATTATGTAAACAAACATTTGAATTTGAGTTTGGAATGTGATGTGTATGTGCATGAAATTTTTTCAGATGGATTAGAGTTTGCATATTTAAAGAGAAAATCAGATTATAATCCCATAATTCACCACAATTCACCTAGTAACTCTCTACAATCTCTCAAAACCCCTTGCTTCATCTTGCTTTATTTTCTTGGAATTGAGCTTGGAATCAAGGAAACTTGTTGCGACTTAGAAGTTGGCTTGTGTGGTGAGGATTATGTACTCTGTGTACTTATATTTTTATGTTGGTAAAAGATGAGTTGGGGTTTAATAATATCATTTGGTCGCGATGTTGGTAAAAAATGAGTTGGGGTTTAAGAATATCATTTGGCCGCGATCGATCGCGACCTTCAATTTTCTGAAATTTTTTGCTTCAATGGTGTTTTTTGAACCCAAACTCACAACCAACACCCCCAGCACCCACGATGCTTCAAAAATTCCATTAAAACACATAAGAATACTAAATGCATCAATTTAACAATTTCTTCAAAATTCCCAAAACTCAAACCCATCTACATCCACAACCAAACTCTACAAAACTACTATCAAAACGAAGATAAAAGAGAGGGGAAGAAGATTACCCTGAAATCTTCGAGAAATCTCGCTCCAAAATCGAGCCTTGCTTGATTCTTTTCTCCAGGGTGATATAAAAGAAAGAATTGAGTTGTGTAGTTACGGAAACATGTTTATATGATGCTAGAGATTTCATGGAACAAGGTTTAATTGTGGAAGTGAGGTGTGGGAGAAACACTGTGAAGATAAACTCAAAATCGCCATAGTATGGAAATTTTGTTATCAACCAATCGATCGATAGATGTACCGATCTATCGCTGAAACAGGGGAAATGTAAGGCGGTTCATGTAACGATCGATCGCTGAAGGTGACCGATCGATCGCTCGAATATCGTAGCTTTTGTATGAAATTCAGATTTAATACCGATAGATCGCTAGCTTTGTATTGATCGATCGCTAGAGTGAGCGATCAATTTCAAGACCCAGAGTAAGAATATGTTGTATTTTCTTAGTAATGGTTTCATAGCATGGTTGATAACATTATACATTGCTGGTATTTATGTAGCATCATCACAAGGGATGAGACATAGAGGCAGTTAAACATTGACGCTCTATCTGTTGTGTCGCATAACAGGTACGTGTTGACGTACGAGTATCGATGTTATTGTGATGATGAGATTGAGATTGGATTATAGGATTGAAGATATCATATATGTATACATTCATGATGATATACATGCATATTGTTGAGCTTGTTGCCATGATAGGTATGCCAATGTTGGGCATATGCTTTGGCATGCGAGGTATACTCCGGTTGAGTATATGCTTGGACGGTTATAATGTGTGAGGATGGAAATATGGTTTGTGCTGCTAATATGAATATGTGAGGAGGTTCCACTGACATATTGAGCTGAGATAGGCAAATCATATTTGTCCCATTATAACAGGGTGACAGATGAGACATGTCATGACATATTTGCATTTGATGATGCATGATACAGAACAATCACAGTTGATGGTTTATGATCACGCTTTATCGTTTTATATTGCTTATTGCAATGAGATAGTTGTTCATATATACTCGTGTTGTATGAGTGTTTCTGTAGGACTTCATAGATGTAGGCGGATGGGATTGTGAGTTGAATTCTGTTGCGAGCTGAACCACTGCATAGGAGTTGTACTTCTAGTTAGGTTGTTTTGATGTACATGTGGTGTATATTATGCACAGAATTTGTAACTGTTGTAACAACCTACCTAGTAAAACTTTTAACGCAGCGTGTTTTATGACTTAAATCATACTCACATATGTATAATGAATTGATACATAACGGATTAAGTAACGAGTACCCCACAAAATGTGATGCACCGGTTTAAAATATTTGAGTTGCACCATTACACCAACTATAACTTTTGGTAAAGCAACAAAGCTTGATCCTATAATGAGTATCGGATGCAAGGTTACGTATTCGATTCTCATTAACAACGACCAGCACAATTATTTGGATGGAGATTGTTGAGAAATGATAATTGGCCCCCAACAATCAAAACATGGCGCTTGTCATGTTGTATGATTTAAAAGATTTGGATTGTACTGTTACCACCAGTTATGACTTTTGTTAAAACGGCAAACACTTCATGTCATAGTATACAATAAATAAAAAACTAACAACGCTCAACATCCGTAGAAAACCGCATAACCGAAATAAATTAACAAAAAATTTCTTGAAATGACAGCTATATATCGATAAAATATCACAGAAGTGGAACCTGAATCAGTTGCATACTATAATATATAATATGTGCGCGATGTGATCCTTCGCTATAGGGCGGCAGTAAGAAACTTGATAAACATGTGTTAGAGGCCGGAAATAAGATATTATCAATGACAAATGATCTTTAATGCTACATTTACCCTCAATTATCAGTTGACACTCTCTAATGTCGTAAAATCTATAGGCATCCAAAATTGCATAGATTTTCAATGATTTTATAGAATTTATTAGGTAAAATTTTGAAGACCTAGGTAGGTAAAATCTATCATACTCCTCGAGTACATCTCTCGGTTAGTTTTTATTATTATTTTATTAGATTTTGGTTTTGACAATGGCCCCACTAACATTACGTTGATATACAGTTCTTAATTTTTTATTTCATATATATGATTCAATTCTAATTTTGGGAAGAAAGCTTATAACTATAAGTTGTGTCTCTTGCTCCTTTTACTTTAATACTATAAATTTTTTGAACATATCACAAAAAAAAAAAAAAAAAAAAAGAACGAGTAACCATGTAAGTTCAATAAATCTAAAGATGTGCTTTCAATGACTATCAAACTCACATAAAATAAAATATCTTATAAAATCAAACTTCATCCTTTATAAAACAACAAAATGAACAAAAGACATGTTTAAGCATTGTCGTCCAAATCTCCGAAAGGCGTTCGTACATTATCGAGGTTTTCAATCATCTTATAAAAACAAATCCGATTTACAATAGTTAATGACTATTTCACATAACAAAAATATTCATATAATCTATATTTATACAATGCAAACTTGGAAAAGTTATGCATTGAATTTGTACCAGATTTTGGCTGAATCCATTAAAATTATTGCATAAGCCATGTTCCTATATCAATGTATTTGATCAGATAGAAAAATAACAAAAATATTTTTTCACTTACCGTATGCATTAGAGAATTTAATTCTGGAGTTAAGTCATTTGAAATGAGCAAAGCATAAGAAGACATTTCTTGAATTCCAATTTGATTAGCATAAACCATATGATTATTGTGATATTTTATATAGTTGAATATAATCTTTAATTTCATACATGTTCGCATAAATTTCATATTTTATCAAATCAATTAAATCTAATTTTTTATAATAAAAGTTTTGATAATAATTTAAAATAAAATATAAATAAACAATACCTTATATTGGAAGAACAAAGTTGCAGAAGGAGAAAAAGAGTCGCAGAAGATGAAATTTGTTGCAAAAGAAATGGTAATGTCAATGGCGGGAATCATAATGTTTTTAGCAAAACAAAATTAATAAATGTTCAAAAAAAATTAATAAATGTTGTGGGCCATGGTCAAAATCAAAATTGAATAAAATAATAAAAAAATAATATGTACTCCCGAAATATGATAGATTTTACCATCCATCTAGGTATGACTATAAAAAAATAAAAAAAATGTATTTCATCCAACCTAAAGATTTTGGAGAGACTTTTAGATTGAAAAAATTCTCGCTCTTCCTGGAAAATATCATCATGGTGAAATTTTGAGAATTATTATTATACAACGAGATTTTACAAGATATTTCGAATCACTAACAAGTTAAGGTGGACAAGGATCGAATTATTTGTCACAACTTCCATCAAATAATTGATTGGACTTGTATATATGATCCGTATCTATTTTTTATTTGAATATTGTTTTTGAAGATTTACATGATAAACTATTTACCATTTGAATCGGTTTAATAATCTACATAGTTGTTTAATATCCTCTCGACTTCTAGGGTGAAATCTAGTTCTCCTCACAGTCAAATTTCAAAGGTATGATCAGTGAAATTCTTGAATCATGATTCTTTCTTGAATAATAATTGTTTGGAAAGCTATAGTGGTGGCCGATTGTCTTGTTAACTTTTTCCTAGTTCTAATGCAATGCCATTCTTTCTTGGAGAAATACTTGTCATGTTTTTACTCATTGTTACTCAATATTGTTTGATTCTTAAAACATTTGGGCGATCACAATACGGCCAAAACTTCAACAATGTGTTATTTTCAAACTTGTAGGCTTTCATGGTTTTCTTTTACTCCTTCCATATCTTCCTTGTGAAGCTACTAGGGCATGTACTCCCTCACTTTCGGTGGCCATTTGCGTCAAAACTTGTCCCATTGAGACGGCTAGAGAGGCCACAATTGATCATTCACTTGCTCCGCCTGGTGTTGTAGGGAGGGCTGGCGGCGCGGATTGGGTTACTTCCAGCTCTTCCCGGTTGTCCGACACTTCTGTTGGGTTTTTGCACTCAACATAGATATTTATAATATGAAGTATGAACGGTGAAGTAAAATAAATGTATATGAACATTTCAAAGTCATTGACATAACTGTTGGACAATGGCTCTTTACAGAAATGCTGCTGGAATGGAGGCTAGTGGTTAACCCATTGTTGGGCGGTGGAAGGTGGACGGTGGTCTTGCAAAAGCACCGTTGAAAAGGTGGCTGATCACGTTTCTTACATGTAGTAACGGAGGCTTGACAATTGAAGTGTTCTAATTCAAAATCATGATCACCACTGATGGTTGAAGCTCCAATACAAAGCCATCAACTCATCATCTGTATATTACCCCTTTTTAAGTCTCGGACCAAACTCAAGAATATGAGTCTTTTGTATTGTATATGTGTGAGTGTGGGGTGATCCGAGAGTTTTTTGTAATTCTCGTCTGAAATATCAATACATTATGTTTGCTCTCGTACATATAGGCAATTGTCGAACCATGTAAATATTCGTGTTTTTGTGTGTATGTGATGTTTACACTTTAGTTTCGGGGTTCTAACAAAACAAATGGTATCATATAGGGATGTGCATCGGGTCGGGTATCGTCAAGTTCTGGTTTGTCAGGTCGGGTACCCGACCAGTCGGTAATCATTTTGCCTACCCGAATCCGACCCGAAATATCTGGTACCTGAAATATTTCTGGAATTTTTGGGTACCATGTATACGGGTACCCGAAATTAGAGCAAATTTTCCAGCATCTTAAAATAAAATTGAAGAAACGGCGTGCCCTAAGCCGCCTATGGCAGCGGCCTCCTATGGCGGTGGTCTCTTATGGTGCCCATACTACTCATCAAGAAATGAAAAAGCGCACCTGATTTTTGAAATGGATGCCCGAAAATTCCCAAAATCGCTCTCTGTTTATGCTCTTTGCATCAATCTGCAAAGTCGCTCGTCAAATGTTTCTGTAGAGCTTTGATTGTTCAAAATCATGTGATTTGCTCTCTGGAATTTCGATTGAAGGCTTAGAAGTGCATAAATATTTGCGTGAAAGAAATATAAAGAAAGTGGAAGGCTGGATTCTGGAAGCAAGATAGTGAATGAGAGGAAGATGAGCCTCAGGTAAAACAAAGAGGAAGAAAAGGCTTGAATATAAATATACAGTATGTGGTGGGTATCCTACTTAAATTCGGGTATTAAAAAAAATCGACACCAATCCGAATCTAATTTTTTTTTTAAATACAAAATTCGATCGGGTCGGGCATCCGATACCCGAATAAAACTGATCACCCCTAATATAAGAGCCATTTGTTCATGGAAGTGTTCAAAAATTGAAAGTGTCCTAAATTGATTATGATCATATCACTAGATCCATCTCGTCGTCAGGAGTTTGATATATCAGCCGTTGCAATTTTTTGATAACCGAGTCAACAGGAAATTCCAGTCAAAGCCGATGGCATTCTGTAATTTTGGAATAAAGTTTCGGAACCTGTTGACTGTTCAACGGTACTGTAGCGTATTGTTCAAAGGTATTGCAGCGTAATGTTCGCGGTAATGCAGCGTACCGTTCATGATACTTTAGCTGGTTACTGTTCATCCGACCCGGATACTATTTACTTGACCCGGTTCAATCGATTTTTCTCATATTTTGAACGATCTAGGACTGGTTCCTACTATTTCGACCATTTTGGACACAACAGTAGCATCTGTTTCTGCTAAAAAGCTACCGAAAAATCAAAGTTATTGATAAATAATCATCAACTAGCGGTTCAGTGAGACGAACCATGCTATAAAATGCAAAGTTCGAGGTGAAAAATTTTGACGGCACCAAAACTTTGGCATGTGGCATTGTGAAGTACAAATGGTATCAATGACATGTCACATGATGATTGGAACTATGTCAGCCGGCCTAGCCCAAACCGGATGAGCCGGCCCGAACCACTGGAGCCATATGAACCTGCTGCACTGGAGCGAACCAGATCAAAAAATGTATGAATCTGTATTGTCGGAACCGAAGAACCGACCTGAATATGGCTGCATTGTCGGAAACGTAGAACCGACCTAAAGCTCTTCGCATTGTCCGAATAGCAGAACCGACTTGAAATTGTTTGTATTGTCAGAATCACGGAATCCACCTTAGTTGTCTGCACTGTCGGAATTGTAGAATTGACCCACCCGAAGCTATCTGCACTATCGGAATCAAAGGATCGACCTAAACCTGTTTGTTAGTTCCGAACCTTATCGATGAGATTTTAAAGATGACAAAACATATCAGACCGGATCGAGAGAAATCAGACTGACCAGATCGATCGCCCAAAACAGATCAAGCTGATAAGATGACAAAGCATATCAGACCGGATCGAGGGTAATCAGACTGACCAGGTCGATAGCTCAAACAGAACAAGCTGATAAGACATATCACATATCAGACCGGATCGATGGATATCAGACTGACTAGATCGAAGCTTCAGATCGATCTCAATCTTTATCAGATCAGAACAGTCAAGGATGTATAAAGATTGGTTCTTCAGTCCGAATCATTAACGGCTATTTATTGTAGCATTTAATGTCGTAATTAATGCTACAAAGGACCAAAGACTGAAGATTGCCATAAAAGGTAAGAAGACAAAGAAGAACTTACCTGACAGTCGCCGAAAGCATGAACCAGAACGGCAAGTATCCTGAAGAAGAAGAAGACTGTAGCTTATTCAGAGAATAAGCAGAGTCAAGAGTTGCACATTAAGGGAAATAATGTCGTTGGTACATGCAACTATAAAAGGATGCAACTACAATACAGAAGTGAAAAACAGACATACAAGGACACGAGAGACTGATCAATCGAAAAACGCACAAGAAATCAAATCAGCACAAGCTTACAAGCTCAGAAGCTCTCGAGCTGAAATTATTCTTAAGCACGATTACTTTGTAATATTTGATCATTTAGGATCACTGTGCGCATCTTGTGTAGTCTGTATTGAAAAACAGAAGTGAGAAACAAATTGTAACTGTCAGACAGAGAGTGTCTGAACAGATCGAGTGACTAGGAGTTTCAGACTGGTAGTGGGGTAAATCCAGCCTGAATCGGATTTGTACAACAGGATTGTGTAAATCAAGGTCTTCTAGTATAAACCTTCCTTAATTGGAAGAAGGGGGGACGTAGAAGGATTACACCACCTTCGAACTTCCAGAAACATTTTCTGTGTTCTTGTCTTTCTGCACTTGTTCTTTCATTCAAGCCATCGAGCCGCTCTGACAAATATAAGATCAGACCGTTCCGCACTTATATATTCAGTGGTCTGTTCTATAAAAGAGTTGATTAAGAAACAGATTTCTTTCACTAATCCGAAAGAAATCACAAGGGATTAAATTTTAGAAGGAGTGTTCATTCACCCCCCCTCTAAACACTCCGGACCGATCCTAACACTGTTTGCATCAACGGAACCGCGAAACTGACCCTGACTCTGTTTGCATTGTCGAAAATGCAGAAACCGACCTGAATTGGGTGGAACCGCAGAACCTACCATGTCTGCATCGGCTAACCGCCTTGAATTTGTTGGAACCACAAATCGACCTGAATATGTCTGGACATCTTGCTCAACTGGAACAAGGTGATCAAAATCCAGACCGGAATGAAGATTAAAGTGCTCAGATCTGATAATGGTGGAGGATATAAGTCAGGACCATTTCAGAAAACCTACCAGAACGAATGGATAGCTAGACAATTCATCATATCAGGCATGCCATAGGAGAATGGTGTAGCAGAAAGGATGAATTGTACTCTAATATGCTGCAAGTTATCCAATCTGGAGTGAGCAAGGCATTCTGGGCAGAAACCTTGTCATATGTCTCTTATATCTTCAACAGGCTACCGGTTCTGTACTAGATGGAAAACTCCCAGAAAGAATGGATTGGACAACCCATTTCTGATCCCACACATATATTCATATGTCCCATATACTTTCACATCAGAAAAATCAAAGCTGAAACCTAGAGCCGAGAAAGTCGCTTTCTTGGGCTTTAGCGAATAGTGAAGACATTACGTCTATGGAACCCTGAGTCAAAGAAGATTTTCTTGAGTCGAGATATTACCTTTGACAAATCCATAATGTTGAACCAGAAACAGTCAGAGAAAGAGAACCAAGATCGGAGTTCTCATTTGCATGTGGAGTTCATGATTCCCACAACTCCAGAAGACTCTGACGATCAGAACAGAGACTCCATCAAATGGAGATACCGGATTCAGCATCAGTATCTGTACTTACCAATAGACTGAAGATAGATATCTAGAAACCTGCTCGGTTTACTGATATGATAGTGTTTGCTCTTCAAATTGATTAAGACGGTATTCCATGGAGCTATAAAGAAGTGGCTTGTAGTGTGGAAAGAACAGGTGGAAGATGTCGATGGATGAAGACATGCAAGCACTTCATCATATGTTTTGAAAGATGGCCCCACTTCCTATCGAAAAGAAAAAGATTGCTCTGATAGGCGAGGCACTGATCAATCGTCTAATTGGATACATCGATTCAAATTATGCTAGTGATCCTGGAAAGCGTCTGTGATGCCTAAAACTTAATTTTCTTAATTAAATTGAGTTTAATGTGATAATTAAGGGGTAATTATGAATGAGTGACATTCTGTATTTGGGACTCAGTTTTGAAGTAAATCGCATGAGACTGAATATTATGTTTAAATAATAATTTTTGAACGGAATAATGGTTACCATTCCACCTACTTTCAGAACGCCAATGCATCGATAAAACGAGTTATTTAAAACACTGGAGATAATTATGAATTGAGGTAGTGGGTAAATTATTGAATTTGAGCAATAATAATTCGATTTGGGGATAAATGATTATTGGGTATAATTTGTGAGGTAAATGAAAGTTGGGGACTAAAGTGCAAATTGAAATTAATAAAACTAACTCACCTTCACACATTACACCTCAAACACATACTAATCCCCTACTCAAACCCTCTCTTCTCCCCTTTCTATTTTCTTCCAATTGATGAAGAAGCAAGGCTTGAATCTTGATGGATTTTTGGTATTGTGATCATGTAAACTTAGGTAAGCAAATTCTTACCTTAATATTGATTATAATTGTTTTTTGAGTTGGAATTGGTAATTAGTTGAATTGGTGTTTTTTTTTTGTGATGAAGATTTGAGAGTTTGATCAATGTTAATAAAATGAAGTTTAATAGGTGTTTTTGTTGAAGTATTGAAGGGAAATGGTGTGTGGTGTATGTTGGGTTGAGTTTGTACATGAAAATCTCGAGTTTTGACAAAAACAGGGCTAGCGATCGATCTCTAGGCTTATAGCGATCGATCGCCCGAAGAAAAGTAAAGTTAATGGCGATGAACAGATCAGGCGATCGATCGTTGGATATAGTGATCGATCACCTGAAAAATAAATGACCAACGATCGATCGATAAGAATTGAGATTGATCACGGAAAGTAAATTTTTTTGGTAAATTTGTTTCTGACAGAAATCGATCGCTATCATTATGGAGATCGATTTCTGGCCTGTAAATTCTGTAAATTTGTTGTTTGTTGGGCATTTTGAGATATGATCTTGTATAGTCTACTTTGACGATGCTTATGACTGTTGGAAAAGTTTTGTTAATAATGGAATAAGATTACAAGTAATGAACCTTCGTAAGACATGTATTACATGTTTGAGCTAGTTGATAACTCAAGTTAATAAAGGATAAAATGGGATGTTTGAATCGTATACGGAATACGATAAATTGTAATTGATTATGATAGGAAGCATGGCGTATCTGTTAGATGAATAATGAAGTTGTTGGGAATTATTAATGATAAATATTGAAATGATATTCGATAGATACTGTACGAGCCTCCGGATGTCGAGAATGTCTGAATCATGTCATCGACCTTAAGGTACATGGTAACATACAAGCATATATAAGTATATTATTGTTACGTTTAACGAACAAGATATTGTTATTGCAATTGGATTAGTACGCAATGACGTATGATGTTATGATAAGATTTGTATATTTGTTGAGATATGAAATGATGTATTGAATTGTTGATAAAGCGAAGAAGATACTTGCTGGCGTCATATCGAAGCGAAGTAGATACTTGCCGCTGTCATATCAAAGTGATGTATAATGCCGATGATATGTCGAAGCGAGGTGTATAATGCCACTCATATGTCGAAGCGAGGTGTATAATGTCGCTGATATGTTGAAGCGATGAATATTATATTTCTATGTACCGCTATTATATAGCTGAGATGAAAAGTTATGAAATATCATAATTGTTGAACGGATATTGAAATATAATACTAACTTGATGATTATGAATATGAGTACAATAAATCATTGTTGTTGATAATTTAATTGATTTTGGGAATTGATGATTTTTTATATTGTGAGGACATGAACAACAAATGTGATATCCCATATTAAAGCATGTTAAGTTAAGGATTCAATTGCAATTAAGATAGTAAAAAGGATTAACTTGCAAGTGGGGGAGGGTCACATTGATAAGATGAATGGCCTGAAGACTAAATGGCAAATACTATTCTTTAAATTCCCCAAAACTGATTTCTCAAGGAGATAACGATCAAACAAAAAAAACCAACCTTCTCCTCTTCGATTTCCGAAATTCTGGACCATTTCTTCATCAATTCTTCTAGAAATTTCAGGAAAGCTTTGGGTAAGTCATTTATACCTTAAAACCTGTTGAAGAAGGAGAATCTATCTGTTTTAGTGTTATGTATGTTCTTGGTGTGTTTATTTATTTTTGATGCATTTTGGTTGGAGTTGAATAAGGATGAATTATTTTATGATGTGAAGGAAAGAGGTTGATTATGATGTTTGATGATGTTTTGTTTGAGTTGGGTGAAGAGGTGATGATATATTTGTGGTTGAAGGTAGAAGAATGGTGAAAAGATGGAGAATTTTGAGTTACAGGGCTCACCGAGCGATCGGTCGAAGGTGATAAAAACTTCTGCATTGGGCGATTGATCGAGCAGATTGGCGATCGATCACAGAATGCTTAGCGATCGATCGGTGGTTACCACCGACCGATTGGTAGGCGTCAAAATGGGATTTTTCCATCTTCTTGTTCTTTTTGATTTATTACATGGATAAGTGTATGATATTGTATATTTTCATCATAAATTTGATGAAGAATGTTGATCGTGAGATATTAAAATAGTATGATACTAATATCTTATATGTGTGTAGAGTCGTCACATACTACCGGATATCGAACAGTGTGAAGGTTTATTGTTGGTGGTGGCTCTATCTATTTTGAATATTATCAGGTACGTGAGACATACGAACACTTTTGTTTTTCATTCATACATTATTGTGATTATGTATGAAGTGGATTTGGTGAATACCAATGCATTGATGCGTGATTGTGTATTGATGAGAGGCATGCAATAATATAATATCTGAGACTCTTAAATGGAGTCGAAATGCAATATACATTGGCTACTCATATGATGGGATCATATGGAGTGTAATAACAATGTTATATGTGCTACTCATATAAAGAGTAATGATATTATACTCAACCAATGAAAAGTGATGAGGAAATGGTATTCACTGGAATGAGATTGAAATGAGTTTGAAATCGAGATCGAGATAAGGTTTTGACATATTATGACATATGCATTGCATATAATTTATAGGAATTATATTATGATTGAGCGTGCTACAGGAACAACACGAAGAACACGAGATATGAATGAAATACAAGGAGGTTTTATAACTACTGTATTAATATATTTGTTTCGTATATTTTGTTGATATGTGATATATATTACACTGGTGTTCATGGTATTTTAAGGGTTGTTCTGTAGGGACTCTTTAGGGCGAGGGAAGGCAAAATTGTGGGTCCATTTTGCTGCAATGACGATAGAGTAGTCGATTAGAGAAACTGAGAAGACATGAATGTTCTGAGAAGTACTCTAGTTGTAATTTGTTATGGCATGTAATGAGATAATACAACTGTTTGTATAATTAATCGACTAAACTCTATATAAATAATATGAATATGGTCATGAAATTGGTTTAAAAGCGGTGAGGGCCTTACAGGAAAGCTCATATGATTATAATGTATCCATGTAGTATTTCCTTAAATTACATCATTATGTTCTTCATATTATCAATTATGTATTCATTGATATGATGATTATCTTATTGATATGCTCACCCAGTGTGGGGGCTGTTTCTTTTGAAACAAGTACAACAGGCATCACAGGTACATTACTGATACTGGAAATGAATTTGAGCCATCGAATGAGGATGCTCCTAGGAGCGAGATAGCAGTATCTCGGGGTGGAGTGATTTATGCGTATAAGATATGAATGTTTTTATTTATTGCTCGTATGTGAACATCATAATTTATATATATGTCATCTATTTGGGAGTTCTCATTTCATTTGAGTGTGGCATGCAATCTAATGAGAATATGATTGCATAATGAATAGAGAACATGCATTAGAAAGTGTATACATATGTGAATTGTATTTGTGTTGGGAATAAGGGTTATGGGGGATTTATGTCAATTTTTTTTTATAGAAGTCACGCTATAATTAAGAAGCACGCTATAATTAAGAAGCACGTAATGAGAATCTCCTCATGTAAAAACGTATACATAAAGAACTATATAATTGCACTAATGACGTAATTGGGTCGTGGGGTCCTTACAACGTCAATCAACTACTAGTTATGTGCCAATCATGGCAGGAGTACCAGTGAGTCGGAGATCGACGCTACAGTCCATAGTTGACGACGTCAACTACAGAGACAGAATATATGGATAACATGGAAGTCATCTGGTTGCATAATTTGGTGAAAGACTTGGATATCAGGCAGAAAATACAGCAATTTTCTATGACAGTTGGATTGCCATAGGTCTGGCTACGTACCAAGTTCATCAGAATAATCCTGATATTTTCTGCGACAGTCAGATTCTCATATGTCTAGCAAAGAACCGAGTTCATCATATTCGCAACAACCACTTTGTCCGGGAAATAGTGAAGAATAACATATTCTACTATGGAAGATCTGGACTATGGATAATAATGTCAACTTGTAAACAAAGGTGGTGTCATGGATCAAGTTTCAATACTGCTTGAACGTGATAAACATTAATGGAGTATCCAGTAGGCGCCTAAAGGCGTACGAAGGATGCAACACAAATTGCTGGAAAATCGCCAAGGGGTGGTTAACCCATTGTTGGGTGGTGGAAGGTGGACGGTGGTCTTCCAAAAGCACTGTTGAAAAGGTGGCTGGACACGTTTCTTACCTGTAGCACCGTAGGCTTGACAACGGAAGTGTTCTAATTCAAAATGATGATCACCACCAAGGGTTGGAGCTCCTATATAAAGCCATCAACTCATCCTCTGTAAATTATCCTTTGCAAATCTCAAACCAAACTCAAGAATATGAGTCTTTGTATTGTATATGTGTGACTGTGAGGCGATCCAAGAGTTTTTGGTAAAATAATTCTCGTCTGAAATATCAATACATTGTGTTTGCTCCCGTGGACGTAGGTAATTACCGAACCACGTAAATATTCGTGTTCTTGTGTGTATATGATGTTTACACTTTAGTTTCGGGAGTTTTGGCACAACAATAACCATTTATTACGAAAATATAGTAAAGTAGAGGAATGAAACAATTCAAGAGGCATTAATAGTTAAAAATAAAATAATTGTTTGGTCATGATTTTGAAATATAATTTTTTTTTAAAATTTTTGACATTCAAATCCTTTATTTTTGTATGTTTGAAGGTCATTTTGTAAAATACAATCTTTAAAAAAGATCATAAATAAAAAGAATGTTTAACGAAGATTATTTTTTTAAACTATCCCAATATTACAATAATAGGATATTATAATATTGGGGATTACATTATTCATCAAATTAATTTTTTTAATACTTTCAAAGTGTACACTATTTTTAATTGTAGTCTTTAATTGGTTTTTACTTTTTTTGTTTAATGATTTTTTCTTTTAGTTTTTAGTATATGGAAGTTATTAATTGATTTAATTAGAATAAAAAATATTATACAATAAAACCTTAATATATTAATATTCGATAAATTAATAAGCTATCTAAAATAATATTTTTTCTGGTCCCAACTTAGGCTAGTTTAAAAATTGGTAATTTAATAAATTAATAAGATATTTTTTTCGAAAGACTCTTACAAAAATCTATAATCTCATCAATATTATAAATTAATAATTCTCTAAACTTATAAACATAATTAGAATAATTTAGTAAAATATGAATATATTTTGTTGTTTCTTTTTTTTTAATATCAAAATTTAGATTTAGATGGATGACATCTCTAAATTTTCATTACATTTAAAAGTTCTGGTGTTGTGTTCTCGAATTGCAACACAAAATTGTGAATAGTTATTATTGCTATGAATGCTTCATTTTTGCGTGATTGGTTCTAAATATACTGAATTCTCATTAGCTTCACCATCAACGAGATTTTTAGTAACAATAGTCACAATTTTTCTAAGCAGATTATTCATCATTTTCACTCCGTGGTGATTGAGATTCATTTTATTTCGGTAACCGAGATCATTAATCAAATTTTCAAGCTCGTATATATTTTCTTTACAAGCTGAATCGATTTTTTTTTAAAATTAATAATTATTAACTTATCGATTAATTAGTATATCTCTAAATTAATAAAATATTATGATCCACAAATTATTAACTTATAGGAGTTTTAATCTAATGATGTCCCGAAAACTCCATAAAATTTTGGTTAAAAAGAACTCAAAAATTAATTGAGAATTCGACACGTAATCAGATGCTCACGTGAAAAAGGAAGGCAACCGGCTAAACCAGTGGATTAGAACCCCTTCCCGAGGTGAAGGAACAAATCCCCCAAGGTACAACCCTAGAATGCACAAAATCAAAGCCCAGCCGTGATTACCAAAGCGCGCGGCAAAATTTTTACATCAATGCCGGAATCCTAGAAGAAAGTTTTTTCGCCGTCGTTTGTCCGGAGTTTTGAACGCTGGATCTCATCCTCAGATTCCGATGACTTCTATGGTATCTCTTTTCAAACCTTTCATCGTTTATTTGATTTCAATTTTCATACCACTCGGACTTAATTTGCTGGAATGATGTTTTGGTTGATTCTAGCAAATTGAAAATTGTAGGGTTGGATCTTGTTATGTATGCTGACATGCAACAGCTAAGCGGCTTAGAAATCGATGAATTTTGCTGTTTTTTTAATTGTAGTTTTTTTGATTTAATTATAACTTGATGGTTGCATTCGTTAGAAACTTAGAATTTGATGTGGCGGATCCAGGTGCGACTGCTCCTAAAGGCAAGATTGTAAGTTTCGGCCTTCTCATAGACTAAGCCGCCCCTCTCTTTAAGTTTCTCGGGCCTGCTGGCTGCTCCTGTACATTTGTGCTATTTCTAAAATGAAATAATCTTGGTGAAGATCTAGTTGTACTCGATCAAAGCTGTTATCCATAGCATTGGATTTGATGAGTTCTTTTTCTCCTTTTTTGGTGTTATACCTGGTGTATGTAACAAGGAAGAGTCAGTTGCTCCATGTGCAGAATCATTAGTTTGCAGTATAAACTCTGTGGTACCCTGCACCATCTCTGGATGTGGGGGGAAATATGAATGGGAATATGTTTAATGTGTTTTTCTAATAATTGTAATGATAGTGGAGCAAATTTCGGTTGAACGTCCCCCCCTGCCCCCACCTCGTAGGTCAGTGGCATGACAAACATTGTTGTTGAAAGATGCATGCTATGTTTGTGTTGGATCTACCATAATTTATAGCATGTTGCATAACAACCCCAGTGAAAAAAGATAAGCGTAGATTAATTCGTTCTAAATCCATATGAGAATCTTAAGTTTTTTACCTTGAAGAGTGTGCTGTTCTCTCTTTTTATTTCAGATTGTTTTTATGTGTTCTGTTTCATAACGCTGTTAATCATTTAGGTCCCTATATTATTTCTCAAAAAAAAAAAATGTAGGTCTCTATATTCTTATTCTTTCATGCTTCTTTGAGAATTGCGCTTATGACAAATGTGCTTTTTAAAATTAAGGTGCCAAGTGAAGATGATATTATGTCGGTAATGAGAAAGGAACAAGGGCATACTGAGTCAGATGGGGGTAGGAAAAGGAAGAAGAAGCAAGATGGAACACCTCGACCGGCATGTTCTTGGGTTCATTTTAGGTATTATTGCACTCAATTTATTTGAGCTGGTATCTCATTTCCTCTTATTTTCATTTTATCTTTTCCCTAGCCACACTAATTATTCAAAGTCATTTCAGTCGTGAATTCATAAAGGAGTACACCGCTTCCCATCCTGAATCATCAGGCTTGAAAGCGGTAATAATGTTTTTATTGATCTTAGTTTTCTATCTATTATTTAGGAAGAAAGTTTGAGATTGTTGTGGTAACTGATAATTGTTTCAGGCCACAAAAGCTGCATCAGATGCTTGGAAAGTGATGACTCCTGAAGAAAAAGCAAAATACACTATCCGTGCTCGTGAAGTATGGGATCAGTACTTGAACACGACACCTGCCCGTGTTCCCAAGCCTAGAAGACAGGTATTTGCATCTTTTTAGTTTTTCCTCCATTTGTATATGAAGAAATTTAATGCAGCCTTGCCCTGGAATCATATGATGGAATTTATGATCTATATCATGCAGACCAAACTTGTCACTAGGTGTTCTCCTGGTCGATTATTAAATGTGTTGCAGCGACTCACTCCTGAACAGAAGGCTGCAGTAAATGGTATGCGACTTGGTAGTATCCTTAATCTCAGATGCCGAACTTTGCGGCGCAGTCTGTGTCTTTGGTTATTGGAGCGGTTCAACACTGTTCGGCGTAGCTTGGAGATTTGTGGTGAGCGTATTCCATTAACTCCTCGGGATGTTGAGCTTGTGATGGGATTGGCATCCAGTGGGAAAGATGTGGTCAACTCTGGGCCTGATGATTTAATTGCTGAATTGCGTAAGAAATACAATGCCACAAATCGTGGAATTTCTGTTCGACTATTAGAGGAGCGGTTGGCAGTTCCAGAAGCTGGAGAAGATTTTAAAAGATCTTTTCTCCTTTATGTATTAGGCACTCTTCTGTGCCCCACAGCCAGGCTGGATGTTAGCCCATCATTTCTCCACTTTTTGACAAACATGGATGTCATCCATCAATATAACTGGGGTAAATTTTTACTTGATCGTCTAGTCCGAGAGGTAGCCCGTTATCGTCAAGGGAAGCAGCGTGCTGTCGGTGGTTGTCTTTTATTTCTCCAGGTGACCTAATACATTTTTTTCTTGCTGGGCTTTGTCTCTACCTCTACTTAAACTCTGTTGTTTTATTGATATTGATTTGTACGGCTCCGCCGTCCCCTAGTGATCTAGCATTCATACTAAATATGTGCTTGTACAATATATAATTTGTTTACAGCTCTTTTACTATGAGAGTGTTGCTGTTGGGGAGCCATCAGAACTGTCCCCTGCAATCTTTCCATGCTTAGCCTCTTGGGGTGAAGAAGAAATTAGCGAGAGAGAGAAGCATGAGCGAGAGCTTGGTGGCTATGGCTTTGGAGAGGTATACTGCACATGTATTATAATGCACTTAACACTCTAGTGGATAACCAACATAATCCAATCCTTGCAGGTTGTTTGCCAGGAAAGAGGTCTTGGAACCGGAATTCTTGGGTATAGGAACCAAGATGATAGCATTCCATTAGCCATAATGTCACAAGAGGTTGAACATTTCCCTCAACTTGACCAGGATGAGTATCAGGTAAGTGATGCCAGAATTTCTTTTCTTCAACCTTGGTATTACCTAGGATTATTAGTTCGTTATTCACAAGTATCATTGAAGTCTGCATTTTATTGTCTTTATCTTTGGTTGCTAAATGTACTAAAAAAGCAAGTATTATTGTGCGTAATTATCAAAAATGACAAAAAGTTGTTTCTGTTACCAGGCCCAGTTCTGACCATATGCTACTGTAGCCCGTATATACAAGATCGCATTTTTTTCATAGTCGATAACTTAATTTTAGGTTTCATCTCTTTTACCATATTTTGGAATATGTAGTATCATTCCCATACGACATCGGCTGCTGTGTGATGCCCCTTTCAACTTTTTAGTGGCTTGCAACTGGTCCATATCCCCCTTCCTATGCATACACTTATCATGATATGCTTTTGAAACATGGCCTTTTCACAATTATTTGACTGATTTTGTCGTATTAATTTCCCCAGGAACTTGTATGTATTGCAAATCATTCTCTAGATTTCTGGTGCAGATAATGGGGGATAGTAATCTTGTTATCATCTTTCTATGTTTCGAGTGATGGAATTATTAGGATGGCTTTTAAGGGATTTGTCTGCAGTTGCCAAATCCATTTGTGTGCACTATCCTTCAATTTTCTTCAATTATTTGTGACTTTATTTTGGGCTGCTTGACATGGTTGTGAAGTATTTGAATTCCACTGGTAATTACTTTTATTCATTGTTCTTTTTAATTAACCCTGTTGGTGGGTTTTATTTTCTCTATGCAGGATGTTGAAGATCAAGTTAACGGCGGCATGATTACAGCAGAGGTATTATTTTCATTCTCGTCATAAGTTATTACGCATTGTTTTCCCCGGTTAGTAACAGTTATTTTGTAATTGATCCCCGGTTAGTAACAGTTATTTTGTAATTGATGATTTTCATTTTCTTGTTGACTTAGTACAAAATTGTTGTTCCCTTGGTAGAAATAGTTTTTTGCAACACACTACTATTACTTCCCATTCTCATCTGATGTAGATATATGTATGATAGCTTTATATCTCCCAGCTATTGCACTCGAAGTGGTGGTGTTTTCATTGTAAAATTAGTAAAAAAGATTTTCCCTGAGAGATGTGTTAATGACTTGTCGATTTTAAAAATTTATTTTGGCTGATTCGTGCAATGGCTTTCAAAACTAGCATAAAAATATTGCTAAATTATGTTTCCTCAGGAATACATGCCCATCAACGACGAGGGCAACACTATCTGTATGGATATTGAAATTACTGATCCAGTCAAAGCACCCTGCCGTAATGCCCAATATGGCTGTCTAGAAATCGTGGATTATTCAAAGAGAAAAAATCACGAAGATTTCTGCATTTGCTCCCCCTGTGCTTGCCCTATTCAGAAATGCCATTTTATTGGCTCGTCTAATCAGTTATCAGAACATTTCAGCAGCAAGCACTGGGATTCAGGAAGACGTTTCCAGTATAACAGCCCTTTACCAATCACCTTAAACAAGAACGAAGCTTTCCTTGTTCTACAAGCAGAAAAAGACGGTATCCTCTTTCTTCTCAAAAAGGGAATCGAAGGCATCGGTCATACAGTTTTGATTACTTGTATAAGCCCGAGCTCGTCAAGGGAACAATATTTATACGACATTGTAGCTGAAAGAGGGAATAGCTGTCTCCGGCTAAAGTCTTACACAAACAATATTCCGGGTAGGATTGAAGGATCTCCCCCTAGTGATTTCCTGCTAGTTCCATTTGGCTTTCTAAATCCAAATGGGGCATTAGATCTAGAGATGTGTGTATGGAACTCGACGGATATCGGAGCTGATTGATCTTGGTTGATGTAAAATAGTTCTCTTTTATTTATCTGCCCCTCGAAAAATGTATGTAGCAGCTTTGGATTAAGCATTGTTTAACATGGCTTTCTGTACATCGAGCCGCTTAGAACAATGCAGGGTGAATCAAAGCATGCAAGATATACATAGGGAATTTTCTTCCGAAACCTATGTTTTCTTTGTTCTTGAATTACCTTTAAAATTCAATGACAGGCACATTTGGTTACTGGAAATAAAAGTGAAGTACATACAGGTTTTCTGAAGGCTTACATATGGATGAATGCTATTCCCAACTACATAGTATTTTGTGGTACGTTGCACTTATACCCAATATTTACCTCCTCAAAAACTAAACTCAATACTTGGGCAGATGAGGAGAGATTCGTGCAATTGAGATTCTACTTGATGAAACAAACCCATGAGTTCCGATGTGTTCGTTTTAATAAAAACGATTAAACTAATATCCTCGAAGAGTTCGTTATAAAATACTATAATTCTTTTGATGCTCTTTCAGGAATTGATTAGATGTTGAATTTTTACACTCCTTTTGCACCCGCAGCTTATTTTTTGAAGGGTAAATTTAGAAGAAAAAAAAAATTGGTCCCATTGAATATAGACATTTTTAATACTAATATCATACTTTTAGTACGAATAAAATATAGTACCATAGGAAATTGTTTTAATCAAAGATAGTCCCAAATAAATATTTTTAACAAACATAGTTTCACATAAGTTATTTTTTTAACAAAAGTAGTCTCATAATTGAATATGAGGCTTTGAGACCACTTTTGATTAAAAACAAAAGTTCGAGACTAATATTGATTAAAAACAAAAATTTAGGACCATTTTTACAATTTATCACTTTTTTAATGGAAAAAATGATTGCTAGGTTTTTTTTACCAAATGAAGTATACTCCACAACCTGCGAAATTGTACAAAATAGTTGGTTGGTCTCCATGAATTTCAATGCTGGAGTAAAGGTCAACATCAATGGATCAAATTCATTTGGGGTATTTAGCTGGGAATCCCCGTTGGTCCCCTAGTCTTCAAGTGGCAGATGGCATGGAGAATGCTACTTAACTGGAAGGAATCGAAGGCCAAGTGACACCTCTCTTATATTCCTCTCCTTTATGTCCAATTGATTCCGCTTTTTTTTTATTTTTTATTTTTGATTGACTTTTATGTATAATTCTTTTAAAATATAAGTTTAAATTTTCAAGAAAATTAAATTATACCTTTGGATTCAATTTTATCTCTAAAATTTCTTGGTTCCTTCAGTTATTACTATATATTAAACAAGAGGGATGGATCAAAATGTGACCCGTGTTTTAATAAAAATAAATAAATAGATCCAAATGATAGTCTAGTAAATTATATTTTCTATCCTTTTTATAACAATTGAACTCTAACTAATTTTATATCTTTAATATATACCTAAAATAACCTTAAGAATGAAATTCATTTATTATTAATATGCATAATGTGTATATTTATAAATTTACTATATGTCAGTTTTCACCTGAAATTTAGTTGTAAACTTTAATTTTATGTTTTAAATTATTAAATTACTAATTATTCAAATACTTTTTACAAAAAAAATTTGTTTTAGACTCGCACAAAGTGTGTTAGTTCCTCTTATGTGTGTGCCAAGATGTGTCTAGTGTTTGTTATATCATATATTGTTATCATACGTATAGGAATTTCGATGCCACTGATCCAAATGATTTTGAGCCATTAGATCCACCATTAGGTCACCGAAATTCCCCATAGATACGAAGATTCACAGAAATACTCTCGCAATATTCTTCTGCAAATACAGTAAAAATACTTTTATTCCCTTCTCAGTGAAAGCAGAGAAGCTCCATATCCATTGTTAAGGTTCCATGCAATAAGTAATAATTGTTTTCTTCAAGAAGTCAACAAATTCTATCCTCGTCGAATTTCTCGAATATTATTTTACAGACAAATGTTTTGAAGGTCCATATCCACTGTTACGGTTCCATGCAGAAAGTGAAGAAACTACTTCGAAAAGTTCAAGGTATATTTCCCACCATTTAAATGCCTTGCTCTTCAATTTTCTATCATCTTTTCCAATTGTTTTTGTAAAGTTTTCTTGCATCCGATTTTCTTGGTCCGAGTACATATTTTCAATCTCACATGTGGTTGGCTAATTGGCTTTGATCGTGTAGGGGTTATGAAGTGAAAATAGATGCTGAAGAACACAAGGTAACAGTCCTAGGAAATGTACATGCTACAACATTGATCAATTCATTGGTCAAATCTGGTAAACATGCCGGGATTTGGTCTCAAAAAGCAAGAAATTGGTTTGAAGAAGATGTGTACTTGAACAAAATGCTGAGTTTGTTAAATAGTCTCAATACCTATGAAGACCATCGGACTCTTCCAGATCATCAATGTCACGCCACGAGACCAGAGCGCATGACACCGGCGTTGATTCCAAACATTAATTCAAAATCAACAAGTCACGTGTACATGATAAAAACTAGTCTATTTATTCCATTGAAAATAATAATCGTCTTTACAACTATAAATCAACTTGAATAAGTTGTTCAAAAAACACCTTAGATCTAAACAGAGTTGCGGAAGCGTAACGCAATAAAATCTTGAATCTCCTCGGTAGATCACCAGTAAAAAATTGGTCTTGTTCTTTGTCTTCAACCTATTCTTCGTCCTTAACTAGGGAGGGGTGGTAAGAGGTGAGTATCTGGGAAAATACTCAGCAAGCAGGGGCAGTTGAACATGATAAAACATACGCATAAAGCTTTTCAAATATCTCTTTATCAAACACATAGTAGATCGATTCACGTACTCATAATTGCTCACACTAGAGCCTCATCACATAAACACATAATCACATAATCTCCTTCTTGGGATTAAGAGGTGGCTCCCGTGGCATATCACTTTGCTCTTAAGGATCAAGAGGTGACTCCCATGCATATGGCACGCCCACATCATGTAGCACTTTGCCCCGCCGAATCAAGTGGTGACTCCTACACACGTAGCACTTTCCCCCGCAGAGCCTTCGACTTTCGATGCGCATTTTTCATAAACTTTCATAATATCATCTTTAAAATACATTTTCGTGTTCAACTGAAGTTTTAACACATACATAGAGTTTCAAAAACAAAATGATATTTATAGCAAAAACCCACTTACTGCTTTGAAGATTCGAAGCACGTTGAGACGAGATTCGGGTTGAGAAAATGGTGAAAATCTCCTCCTCTCTTCCTCGCAAGTTTCGAAATATTTGTGTGTGTAGAGTGTGATATTTTCGAAAAGAGCTAGTAGGTGGAATATAGTTTTCTTTCTTATAGTAGTAGAGTTGGATAATCATCCCTTAACCTTGGCCAAAAAAATCCCCTAAATTGAGTCAAGTCAAGCAAGTCATGAATGCATGATATTATGATAATTGGATGCTAATGGTGTGGCAATTAAGTGGGAATACAATTAGGAGTAAGGTGATTCAATGTATGAGGATTTTAATTTGGATCCCTAAACTTTGGTAATATGATTGAATAAGATAATTGAATGGTAATGTCATGATTTGATCATGCAATTAAATGGATACCAAGATTTGGGAATGTCACTTGAATGAGTCAATTAAATGAGACAAAATGAATAAAGGATTTTGAGTGTTTAATGTAGGAGAATTATTTGACCAATACCAAAACTTATGCCATTTAATGACACAATTTGAGCAAGGTACTAAATGTCATTAAATGAGATTGAATGGTGGTTGAATGGATTTGAATGGTGGCAAGACTTGTGTTGGGCACTTAAATGTCATTGAATGACTAATGACAAGGTCCATTGAATGGCTAACATGATTTGAGGCAAATGTAAATTTTTCGGGTTTAATGTAGGAGAATTATTTGACCAATACCAAAACTTATGCCATTTAATGACACAATTTGAGCAAGGTACTAAATGTCATTAAATGAGATTGAATGGTGGCTGAATGGATTTGAATGGTGGCAAGACTTGTGTTGGGCACTTAAATGTCATTGAATGACTAATGACAAGGTCCATTGAATGACTAACATGATTTGAGGCAAATGTAAATTTTTCGGGTTTTCACATCCCCCACTCCTTATTGGAAGTTTTGTCCTCGAAACTTTAGTCGACTCAGTCTTGATGAGACATTTATATTTCTCTCGCATCTTTTCTTCCGGTTCCAAGTGACTTCTCTTTCCGTATGGGTTGACCTTTGGACATTGACGTAAATAAATGCTCTTCGTCTTAGCACTTGATCCTTTGAGTCCGGGCTCCAAATTGGAATTTCTTCATTCTTCAGAGGTTCGTTCGTGTTTCCTTCGATTACTAAAGGTTCTGCTTCGAGTACATGGTTTGGGTCGACAGTGCATCTCCTCAGTTGTGGTACGTGGAAAATATTATGATTTTGGGATAGGCTTGGAGCGAGCGCTATTCTGATTATGTTGGGAATGTTAGTGTTGAAGATAACTTGCTTAGGGCACAAAGTTTGCTCCAAATTCCGTATTGAAGTCTGAGGCTCAAACGTGTAGCATATCCTCGAGGGTCTGAGTTGTCCATTCGGCCTGACCATCGATTTGAAGGTAATATACGGTACTAAAAGTCACAAGAGTACCTACGGTTATAGAAAGCTCTCTCAAAGTCGCGACACCAATCATGGGTCTCTATTAGAGGCTGACGAGACTGGCTTTCTACATTCATTGGTATATAGTCTCGTCTGAGCTCTTACCTAGTCGAACCAAGAACCAAATTTACAAGTATTGCTTCTATCGTGCATTCGTTCCGCACTATGCACTCTAATTAAGTTATCTTAATGAATGAATATAGTTTCTAGTTGAATGAGTTTTCTTTGTCAAACTGATCAATGATAGGAGTAAAGTCTCTTAAAGAAAAGTTGTTCAATAAAATCCAAAAATTTCTCAAGGGTGTAAAGTGAATGATCAATTTTTTATGAGTCGAACCGATCAAAACAATTGTTGAATACTACAAAAATTTGCATGTATAACATACATTATTCTAGGATACGGCCTCATGAAAGAAACGAAATGATAACTCCAAGAAAGTGGAAAGAAGGAAAAAGTATGTAGTTTTGTGCATCAACTCAAAATAAGTTTTGCAAGACGATAGTCAAAAAATACTTTTTGAATGAAGAAGATCAAGGTCATATCAAACTCAAGCAGTCATGTAGTCTCAAAAATGAATGAATAAACAATTGATGTATCGAACTTTAATGAAGAACGATAACCATATTAACCAAATAATATTTGGGTAATTATGAAGCAAAAATATACTATGAAGATCCGAAGTACTAGAAATGATTGAACGATTGTTTCACAAGTAAGATATATTTCAAGCGGTCCAAACTATTTAAAATAAATGAGGATATAAGAACAATTTCAGGGTGAATCAATAGTTGGATAAGTGAACAAATGAGAATATTTCAAGGTTGACGAAAGAAGCTCTATAATGCAATAAGTAGATTGAATAATTTTCCAGATAAAATCATATGATTCGAGTATTCTAGAAGAATTAAAAGTGAGCTTTCACATTGAATACGAGCAAAAGGGACAAAATCGAGCGCAAAAGATATAATTGGACGTTTAGGATGAAATAAATCAAGCGAGGATATGTCCAATAGGCGTGATGACATGCTAACCCGTTATTCCAATGAAAATTGAGTTCAAGGATATCAATAACAAATTTGAAGGAAGACAAATGAATTTATTGATCGAAATTTTTTATCGAATTTCAAAAGATTTATTGGACTATGGAAAGTTGGTTTTTAATTTTCTTAATAAATTCTAAGTAACTAGTCTTTTCTCATTTGAACCAAAATATATAAGCTTGAGTACGATGTTCCATCACTATATCCAAATTGAGAAATGGATTTCTAATATCCTTATTAATTTTTAGAGACTAATCTACTATTGAACCCAAAATGTCACAATTTATACTCAAATTATGAGATATTTATATCTTAAATTATGTGTCCCAAAAGTATAACATGATTTACTTAGGCTCTAAGGATCTCAATAAGAATAAGGAGGGCATGTCATCGACTATTCGAGTTAGCCCGAGATTTTACTCGAAATGAAGTTCCTCGAAATTGAGCGATTTGAGAACTAACATTCTCGAAGTTACTCCAAGAATAAAAATTCAAGGAATTGGGTGTAATATATTGAAAACTATTGGATCGAGTTCATCATGACTTACAAAGAGGGATATAGCTTTTCAAAATAATAGTAGCAAGGGTTTAAAGTTGTTGCGTAGGAGCGTAACCGATGAATAACACAATTCGAGATACGCTCGGAGAATAAATTAAAATTTATTGATTAAACTGAGAGGTTCACAACGAAATCCTAAACAAAAAATTCATCACTAAAATACCCAAGATATTATTGTCCTTATCACATCGCATACTACAAAAAAAAACTAGTCTATTGTTTCCCCGTCTCCTAAATACCCTTCAACGTTTTCCATTACTATATGATTTTCCTCGGGATCATCCTCTTCCATAAGGAGATTGACGATAGATTGCTTGTAGTTGACTTCCTGTGCCAATTCGTTATTCTCATTCTTGAAAGCTTGGATACGAGTCCACATGTTCTCACGATACTCATAGAACTCCTGCTCGAAGCGTTCCAACTGTTGACACTTGTTATTGTGGACTCTCACAAGTGTTTTGTTGTCCTCGGTTGCTTTTGTAAGTCGCTATTCGGCACGATGATGGTGATAGGTCATCCTTTGAGCCTTGTAACGAAAGTGATTGATTATCTCCAACAACTCGGTCTTGTCTCGCATCTCCTTGTCTTGGAATACTTTAAATTTGATTATAACATGCTCCATATTTTGGATCAAATTGGTTTGAGCATGAGTCATTGTAGCCTACGTCGAATTGGGAAAAAGAATGCTACGATGGACTTGGAATCGAAGGATGAGATTTCGTGGGTTAGAGTTCTTTGAGGAGAAAAATTAGATCCTCAATTGGTTACGTTTCGGTTGCTGAATTTTGAAATTTACAAATGATTTTTTTTCTTGGAAATGATGTGAGGATAAATAACACATTTCGTATTGAAATAATCTGCGGGTTGTTCAAAAGTATTTGATATATTAGGGTTTAATAGACTCGGATTGGGGCTTCAAGAATTCGATCACTCGAGATTGGGAATTTCAAAATTGTTTGAGGGCTATTAATATACATGTATGACGATTCATAACCCAAATTTAATTTTAAAATGGCATTCGGAATTTGGAGAAATCAAAGTCCAAAATTTTCGCGAATTAGGCTTCTTGGGGCGAGAAACATGTCCAAAATTGAGCATCTTCCCTTGTTTGTGATTTCGATTGGATAGAGGGTTTTTGTTCGACGTGATATAAGGATCATAAACCCAAAATTAATTTGAAATTAGTGCTCGGATAGATTAGAAAATCGAATCCCAAATTTCCGTGACCTAGGGTTCTAAGGGGCAAGGATCGCGGTTCAAAATTGGAAGCTTTATCTTGTTTGTGAGAAACATCTAATATAGGGCTTTTATTAACTATTCAATGTAAAATAAAAATCCGAAATTAATTTGATTTTGGTGTTGAAATGATAGGGAAAATTAGAGCTTAAGTTTCGGCCAAAATTAGGGTCCTTGGAGAGGGATTTCGATTCGAAATTACTCGATGTTCAATGATTGGAATTTGAATTTTTAGAGGGCTTTTGTCAAGGATGATAATTCGATTATTACCCATAGTTAATTTGGAAATTTCGTTGCAATGGGTGGGAAAATCGATGGCTAAATTTTTGAGCAGTTAGGGTTCTTAGGGTGCAAAGCGTGATCCACAATTGACGTATTTCCTTTGTTTGTGACTCGATAAAGTCATAGGACTTTTACTAGGGATGATAATTGGATCATTAACCCGAAATTAATTTGAAATTGGTGTTCGGATGATTGCGGAAATCGAGGGCCAAAGTTTCGGATTTTAGGGTTTCTGAGGCTTGAAGTTCTCCTTGAAATTGATCGTCTTACGTCACTTATGAATTCAATAAAATAGAGGGCTTTGGATCGACGTGTTTCAATGATTAAAAAACCAGATTTAATTTCGGAATGGTGTTCGGATTGATTGATTAATCGGATTTGGAAACTTTCGAAAATTAGGGTTCTTGGGCAGGAAATTTGAACGATGATTGGTGCCTGAATTTGGGAATTCGTTGAGGGCTATTGATCATCCATGTTCGTTCGTCAGCAATACCAAGCTAGATTTGTCAATCGACGTTCGACGACGGTGGAATCGGGAAAGGTTCGCCATCTCGAAGGCGTCAATCTTCAATGGCGATATTAGCCAGACAATCCAAGTCCGATGAGGCTGATAATTTCACCGTGAGGTCGTCTGAAGGTTATGGTCCAAGTGACTGGTCGGCCGTCGTTTCTCCGGTGGTGGCAAGATGGCGAGGTGGCGGCGGTGATAACCTTAGATTTAGGGTTTTGATTTTTTTTGTTAATACTACTATTTTCAGATTTTGGATTTCAACTGATTTTCAATTTTAATCAGTTGTCTATTAGATCCAGGATTCATAATTCGTTTGATTAATATCAACCAAAAATCTTTTCCCAGCGGGATCATGGAACCTGGTTTTGCCCTGATACCATTAAAATGTCACGCCCCGAGACCAGAGCGCATGACACTAGCGTTGATTCCAAACATTAATTCAAAATCAACAAGCCTCGTGTACAGATCTATGATAAAAACCAGTCTATTTACTCCATTGAAAATAATAATCGTCTTTACAACTGTAAATCAACTTGAATAAGTTGTTCAAAAAACACCTTAGATCTAAACAGAGTTGCGGAAGAGTAACGTAATAAAATCTTGAATCTCCTCGGTAGATCACCAGTACAAAATTGGTCTTGTTCTTTGTCTTCAACCTATTCTTCGTCCTTAACTGAGGAGGGGTGGTAAGTGGTGAGTATTTGGAAAAATACTCAGCAAGCAGGGGCCAATTGAACATGATAAAACATACGTATAATGCTTTTCAAACAACTCTTTATCAAACACATAGTAGATAGATTCACATACTCATAATTGCTCACACTAGAGCCTCATCACATAAACACATAATCTCCTTTTTAGGATTAAGAGGTGGCTCCCGTGGCATAGCACTTTGCCTTAAGGATCAAGAGGTGACTCCCATGCATGTGGCACGCCCACATCATGTAGCACTTTTCCCCGCCGAATCAAGTGGTGACTCCTACACACGTAGCACTTTCCCCCGCAGAGCCTTCGACTTTCGATGCGCATTTTCTCATAAACTTTCATAATATCATCTTTAAAATATATTTTCGTGTTCAACTGAAGTTTTAACACATATATAGAGTTTCAAAAACAAAATGATATTCATAGCAAAAACCCACTTACTGCGTTGAAGATTCGAAGCACGTTGAGACGAGATTCGGGTTGAGAAAATGGTGAAAATCTTCTCCTCACTTCCTTGCAAGTTTCAAAATATTTGTGTGTGTGTAGTGTGTGATATTTTCGAAAAGAGCTAGTAGGTGGAATATTGTTTTCTTTCTTATAGTAGTAGAGTTGGATAATCATCCCTTAACCTTGGCCAAAGAATTCCCCTAAATTGAGTCAAATCAAGCAAGTCATGAATGCATGATATTATGATAATTGGATGCTAATGGTGTGGCAATTAAGTGGGAATACAATTAGGATTAAGGTGATTCAATTTAGGAGGATTTTAATTTGGACCCTAAACTTTGGCAATATGATTGAATAAGATAATTGAATGGTAATGTCATGATTTGATCATGCAATTAAATGGATACCAAGATTTGGGCATGTCATTTGAACGAGTCAATTAAATGAGACAAAATGAATAAAGGATTTTGAGTGTTTAATGTAGGAGAATTATTTGACCAATACCAAAACTTATGCGCTTTAATGACACAATTTGAGCAAGGTACTAAATGTCATTAAATGAGATTGAATGGTGGTTGAATGGATTTGAATAGTGGCAAGACTTGTGTTGGGCACTTAAATGCGATTGAATGACTAATGACAAGGTCCATTGAATGACTAACATGATTTGAGGCAAATGCAAATTTTTTGGGTCTTCACAATCAATCTGATGATGATATCGTTAAATGTGAATGTGAAAGATACCTAAACAGCAATCACAGCGAAAAAATGCATATATATGACGAATGTTTGTTTTGGTTGGAACATCACTCGTTGATACCATGGATACCAATATTGAAATTTCACAAATCAGTGTCCCCGGAGGACTTCCGGGGCCTAAAAATTTGTCTGAAGGGTTTCCTCCTTATGGTTATCGTTACCAGTAGCCTATTGTGAAAGATGCCAATATCATGGCCAGCCATCAGTATCCACGCTGTACAATACTCATCCCATGAGCAGCATTATGGAGAATAACCATGTTCATCAGTTAAGTAAGATGCATGCCTTCAACTCACTTCACAATGACCAGTATTGGGAATAACAATTCTTTCAAATTCTAAGTGGGTTAATTACAACTTTGAACCATATTTGTGTAGATACTTATTATGTACCATTCAAGTCCTGCTAATATGAAACACCATCATTTGCAGTTTAAAGTTATCTAATTCCCATTAACATTCATAGGTCTTACTCAGAATAAAATATTAAAGCAACCAGTCCAAGACTATATTTCGGTCTGGTATGTGGGGATACATGGTAAAAATAGAACCTCCATTGTCAATCTACAAAACTTTGTATCTAAAGAAAATCTATATTTTCTATCTAACCTGATCGACAAACTCATTAAAACCAATATAGTAGTCTGTGACAATACATGGTCATTATTCAAAGAAGGTATATATGATAACTACTCCAGTAAGACCGTTCCAGACACATCTATTTTATCTCTTTTGTGCCTTTCTCCTTCTTGATTCTGATTTCTGCCATTTCTTTCTCAGTACCAGCTTGTTTTTCGGTTTTAACTTCAACTCAGGTGAAAACTTATAGTTTGGATCCCTCATACGAGCTTGAATGTCCTTAAAAAACTGAATATTCAATTTCTTTGGACCACCTTGCCGAAGCTCTTCATATTCTGGTCCAGAAATAATATTCTCAAAGGCTCCTATCAAAATGTCCAAATCACTCATCACCTCCCAAACATTAGTATACCGACCATCGGGACCCTTCTTAAGTTTCTTTAGAGCATTTTGCACAGCAAGTCTTCGAGCTTGCTTTCCAGGGGACAACTCTTCTGGCTCCTCCTCATCTTTCATCGCATCTGCGAGGGTTCTGTATTTCGGTTTCTCCTCAAACTCAAATAATTTATCAATATAATCATCGCTTTTCTCATTTGGGAATGCCTCCGTAGGCTCATCGTCGTCATCTCCTTCATCCCCAGTCCAAAGGTTCTTCTCCTCATCACTTTCCGACCACAAGTCGAGCAGTTCGTCGCTGTCATCGGCGTCAATATTATCAGAGCCATACTTGGCTCGTTTCCTGGCCTTTATTATATCTTTCTTGAGCCGGTTATCACCATCCTTGACGGTGTCACTTTCATCTTCGCTTCCTGTCCAGAGATGATCCTCTTCATTCTCTAGTTGCTTCGCCCACTCTTTCCTGAAATCCTTTGCTCCCGGAATTCTACCTCCAAAAAGATCATAACTTGAACGCCGCTCGCGAGCATATGAACGTAACACTGAAAAGGGAAATCACATAAACGTAAAATCGATCATTAAGAAACTACACAAGACAGTAAAATGTAGAACCAAAACTTGTCCCATTTATTATCCCAATCAATGATAGTAAACTAACAAATGTAAAAACAACGTTGCAGTTAGCTACCCACTTTATGATCATAAACTACTTAATAATCAAGAAAAAAAAACATTGATAGCTTCAGTGAGTACTTATCGCAAACAGATTGCCATCGTAATTAATTTACCCACCTTGATGATACATGGGGCAAGAGTGTCCTACACATTGTGAATATCTCGAATTAATATCTGTAAAATATAGAAATCTGGGTGTTGAAATGGGGTTTTGGATTTGGGATTTTGAGATACTGAAGAAAGAGGGAAGGCGGGAATACAACCTCCGCGACATTTCTGTTGTCAATAGCTACCGTTCACGTTGAACGGTAATTTGGATGCTTCGTTTTTTTGTTCTCTATTTTGAAGGTGGGTTGTCTCCTACTTACCAACTTACAAAATTGACACCTAACTAAAATTTTATTATAAATTTGTGGGCTTATTTTATTTCTATATGAAGAACAACGTAATTTTTTTTAAAATGTTTTGAAAACCATATTATTTTATAAGAAAATTATAATTATAACATGTAATTAAAGGTATAATTATCTTTAAAAAAAAGTATAATTATCACATTTACTTTATGATAAATATGTGGAAAAATTACTATTTATTCTAATTAATACATATTAGTTGTAGTTTATAATTGAAGGCCAAACTTTGACTATGCTCCACTGGCTTGTGTTGTTATGGTCTTAAAGCGGTGCTCTTGAGGAATCTACACCACATATCCGGTATGTATTTGTGCACATATACCAGATATATGATGCATATATTTTGAGAGCATCACGATGTCTTTGAGGGCAGGATCAAATGAACCTAACATACCCCATAACGATGTCCTTGAGGGTTGGATCAAATGAACCTAACATACCCCATGGATTGAAACATGTGATGCCCTTGAGGGATCAAATGAATCTACCATACCCCATGAATTAGAGCATGAGGCTATGAGTTCATGTGTGGGCTCACCTGAGCTATGGGCTCCAACCGCATCAGGTAGGAAGCACCCCCTATGGCAAAGAGTTCAAAATGAGACATAATAAAATAGTATAGCAAAGACAGTTCAAAAGGACAATCATTTAATAAACCAGTTTACATTTTTATAAATAATTGGTGATCGTACAAAAAATAATATTAGGAGAAAAAAGATGAAATCTCTAATCTTTCATGTTGTACTATATATTATATCAAAATACCCAAAATAAAATGTAAACATCATACACACACAAGAACATGAATATTTATGTGGTTCGGCAATTGCCTACGTCCTTGGGAGGCACACATAATTTATTGGAAATTTCAGACGAAAATTACAAACTCTCCAGAATCGCCTCCAAATTCACAGAAACAGAAACAAATGCTTAAAAGATTACTATTTGAATAGATTACAGAATGAAAGATGATTTCCATATATGAGTTTGAGGTGTATTTACAGGTGCCAAAACTTCACCGTGTATCAATTTTCAGCTTCCATTGCTACAGTAGTCAATAGCCTTCAAATGTACAGTGTAAAGCCACCGGCCACCGTCCAAGATTTTTCAAAGCTTTTGGAAATAGCCATCACCGACCACCGGCCACCGGCCACCAATCTCCACCTTGACGATTTTCCAGTCAATATGTGATGCCTCCTTCAGTACGCCTTTAGGCGTTGGATACTCGAGAGAAGTTGATCAAGTCCAAACAGTGTTGAAACTTGATCCCTGTTACCACATTTGTTAACATGTCTGCAGGATTATCTGCAGTCCCAACTTTCCTGAGTAGAATATCTCCTTCTTCTACTATTTCTCGAACAAAGTGGTAATGGACATCGATAAGTTTGGTGCTACTGTGATGAACTTGGTTCTTTGACAGACATATGACACTTTGACTATCATAGAAACTCAGTATTTTTCTGCCTGACGCCCAAGTCTTTCTCCAAATTATGCAACCATATACATTCCTTGAATGCTCCCATCATCGCCATATACTCTGCCATTGTAGTAGAAAAAATAACTGTAGACTGTAGCATTGATCTCCAACTCACTGGTCCTCCTGGCATGGCAAACACATAACCAGTAGTTGATCAACGCTTATCAAGATCACCAGCATAATTCGAATCAACGTATCCAACTAGACAAATGATTTTGTCTTTCTAAAATTTCAAACCAATATCCACGGTACCCTGAATATACCGTAGAATTCACTTTATTGCGTGCCAATGTTCTTTATCAGGATTGTGCAGATATCGGTTCACAATGCTAATTGCATGAGAAATATCAGGTCTTGTGCACACCATTGCACACATCAGAGCTCCGACAACATTTGCATAAGGAATGCAATCCATTTGTCTCATCTCGACTTCTGTATTAGGATACATTGATGCACTCAGTTTGAAATGTGGAGCTAACAGGGTACTTACATGTTTTATATTCACATCTTACCAAATCTATGGAGTATATTCTTCAGATACCGAGTATGTGATGTCCGGGGATTAATGATGTTAATCCCGGTGTGGTATTAATCCTTAATGGATTTTTCATTGCGGCAATTAAGAATTAATTGCGGTTTTGGGACTCTCGGGGATTTTAAATCCGATTTGTAGAGTCGTTGGGTCCAAGGGATGAGGTTGTATCCTCATCATGGTGATAACCTTGGAGTTTGGTTTTTGGTAGGATTTGGGGTCCGGAGTACTTTGTACTGGGGCTGGTAGTGAGATTTGAGGTTGGAGAGATGATTTTTGAAAACAGATGATTTTTAAAGAATCATGATGTATTTGTGGAGGTATTGGTGTGTTGGGATATTTTGCTATATATACCCGTTGGACTCGGGATTCCGTCATCCGGAATTCATTTCTCTCCCTCTCTCTCTCTCTCTATCGATCCAAACCCTTCTCCCCCATTTCCCTCTTCTCCCTTGATGGGAAATTTGATGGTAGCTTGGCTCGGGAGCCGGTTTTCTCGAAGATAATCAGGTATTAATCTTCCCCTCGTCATTGGCTTCGATTTGATAGTAATATGGTAGCTTTTGGTTGAGGTTTTGGTTGGCTATGGGTTTTGGGAATTTTTGGTTAAAATCCTATGTTGAGTTTTTAAAGTTTTTATTGGCTTTAAATGTTGTATTTGGGGTGTTGGTTTTGAGTTTGGGTGTGAAAAACACCATGGAAGCTCGAATCTTTCGGAAAATCGCAGGTGGCGATCGATCGCCGAGGTGGGGCGATCGATCGCGACGTGCAGCTGCAATTTGGGTGACGATGAACAGTGCTGGCGATCGATCGCGAGGTCTCGGCGATCGATCACGAGCGTGTTGGCGATCGATCGCGAGGATTGACGATCGATCGCGAGAAGGCACTGGTTGGCCACTTGAGTGTGGCGATCGATCGCGGTAAATGTGGCGATCGATCGCCACCCGAAGGAAAGTGTTTTTTTTTTGGAAATTTTGGAAAATGTCGGGATTTTGGAGCCGAGGTTTAAAGGGGCCGTTTCCGGGGCAATGTCTACATTCCAATGGGAATGCTATACTTCTAAAATAGATTGGTTGAGGCCAAAGTTTAATAAAACGGAATTCCCGGTTGAATTCGTGGTTATCTTTTAAACTTGTTAAATGGCATATTTTGGGTATTATGCATGCTTAGCCGGGGGGGCTTTTATTTTGGTAATCGTCATGGATTGACGATATGATTGGGAGCTATGAACGTGCTTGGGCACGTGGTTGCATGCTTATATTTGATTGTGAATTATTTGTGTTTTAGCACATATTTCTCGAGGCATGGAATTCAAGCAAGGTTTGGCTTGGACTACGGAGACTTAAGGTACGTAAGACGTACGAGCATAGCCTATTATAATATTGCAACTGTAAAATGCATGGTGTGTGATAATTGTATTAAACAGGTATTGGAACATATGGTGTGTGGTGATTACATTATATGGTCATTGAAATATGTGGCATGTGGTAATTGCGTCGGATAGGTATTGAAATGCATGGTGCATGACATTTGCTATGAATGGATAATTATATGCATGGTAAATGGTAATTGTGTCAAATGGTTGCACATTGGGAACCATACGGTGTCGCTTTTGAGCGAGCAATGATTTGGGATGCTGTCGCTGTTGAGCGACCATCGGTTATGACGCCGCTAGTGTTGAGCGTGCGCGGGGTTTATAATGCCGCTATTGTGGAGCGAGCAATAAAATAGGAACATGGAATCATTGAACCGATTTATGTGATATTTACGGTCTTTTATATAATGATTTTACCCTATTGATTATGGAACTGGCATAACAGGACGATATTAGTTAATCTATGTGGCGATTAACTGGCTTTGGGAATTTGATGAGTTTGGTTATTTTGAGAACATGGACAATACAGGGGATCCCGGATGAGGGTGTTACCATCCAGGGAGTATCATTTAAATTATGGCATTTACATTCTGTAAATTATGAATTGCAATGTTATGATTATTGGATTGGTGGTATTGGTATGCTCACCCTTGGGGCAGGTGTTACAGGTGTAGCAGCGGCTTTGGAGTTGAGCCCAGGCTGCTGATTTGAGGTACTTCCAGGATCGAGGTACCAGAGCTCGTTGGATAGGCACAGATCCAGAGTTGAGATCGAGTTGCGCTTGGGAGGTGCTTCCAGGGTCGAAGCACCAGTAACAGTATCCAGTAGAGTGTTTTATACATCAGATACGCGCTTATCCATCGGGTACTCTTATGTGAGTACATTTTACGTGTATATGGAATGTATAAATGGGCTACGGCTTTTCTCTGTTCATTATGGTTGCATGCAATTAATTATGGAATTGCTATAAGAACTAAGAGCATGCTAGTGTATTATGTGGGTGCATGTTATATGAATAATCTTGGTTGGGAATCTGAATATTATGTGAATTGAATGCAAGAAATTTTCTGGGTAGCATACGGTGTTGCACTTGCACATGGCTTTCCCCATGATGGTATGATTATATGCACTAATGGTATGGCTTAATACACTAATAACGGGTTAAGGGCACGAGGGTCCTTACAGAGTATGCGTCAGACAGAATGTGCCCTTTATGCTGTCTATCTTGATCTCCATTCCAAGAATCTTCTTGGCCTCTCCAAGATCTTTCATCTCAAATCCTGAGCTGAGCTGAGCCTTCAGTTTATCAATCTCTATCTTGATTTTAGATGCGATCAACATATAAGAGCAGATAGATGAATATAACATCTTCGAGTTTCTTCAGGTACACAATGATCAAAATGGTTGCGTGTGTACATCTGTTTCTTCATAAAGCCGTCAAACCATTTGTACCACTGTCTTGGTGATTGCTTGAGACCATAGAGTGACTTGTCGAGCTTATATGCCCAATTTTCATGACCTGGAACTTTGAAACCATCAGGGTGAGCCATATATATCTCATCGTCCAAAGTTCCATGAAGGAATGCCGTTTTGAGTCAAGCTAGGCTAGCTCGAGGTCAAATGATGCAACCAAAGCTAATAAGAGTCTGATAAGTGTATTTTATACACTTATATTTTCTTCTGTTTTACATGGTTTAGTGCTAGTTTTCGATTAAAATTACGCTTTTGGTTTTGTTCTATTTTGTCGTGCAGGAATCCAGGTAATTACGTGATTTGTGGACTAAGAGGGTGCAAATGACGGATTGAAAGGATGAATTGAAGTCAAAAGTCTAAGGTTTCCATCAAAGCATCAGGCGTAACTACGCCTGATTCAGGCGTAAAGACGCCAAGGCTACGGGAATTCATTGTTTTGAAGAGTTACGCTTAGGCGTGGCTACGCCAATGCTACGGCTTTTGAGATTTTAAAGAGGCGTAAAGACTCCATTACCGTGGCGTAATTACCCCAGTCATGTGGGAAGCCATGTTTTGTGACACATCACCAGGCTTAGTTACGCCAGTTTTGTGGCGTAATTACGCCAAAAGAGTTTTGGTAATTTTTGCTGCTTTCCTTATCTGATGCACGGGACTTAAAAAAATATTGACCAAGGGACGGCTAGACATTCAAAAACACACATTCAGAGATAGAGAAGAAGGAGGCTAGGGTTGGAGAAGGAGAAAATAAACGACGACGGCTCGGAGCAATAAGTAGAGATTTCATCACGAGTCGTCGGCGTTTATCGGAGAACGAAGAATAGCTTCTAAATCGTTTTGTATTTCTAAACTTTTATCAGTTTTATATGGATTATTTAAACATGTCTATGTGTTTAATTCATTCTAGCATAAGCTAATTCTATTTTTCTAGTAGACGATGCTTTTAATCTACTGGCCATGGATTGAATGATGTTATATTTGTGATCTATCACTCGAGAGAGGGGGTTGTGAAGAGGAAAGAAGGGATGCATATCGTGGAAGTTATATTGTTCGAGAGGCCTATAACTCCATAGAAGTCGTTAAAGGAATTACTGTGCATTTACAAATGTTTAATAATTGATCTTAGATAGAGATATCAAGATTGATGTTAGATGATTACTTCTGCTTAACACTCGAGAGAGGGAGTAGAAAATAAATAAGAATTCTCAGCTAGTAAACTAGGAAAATCCATAACATTGAAATCAAGGAATGATAAGTGTAGTGGATGAACAAGTGAAATCGTACTCCTAGATTCGTCTCTAAGTGATTTCTTCCCAACTCAATATTTGATCATCGTTAGTTAATTGATTTTTACTATTTGCATAAAACACTCAACCATTCGATTCTCTAAATAAAGCAAAGATGATTTTAATTCAGTACTTAGATTTAACTATATATTCAATCTCTGTGTGTTCGACATCTTTTATACTAAAACTTGACCACCGTGCGCTTGCGGCAAAGGATTTTTACACAACAAGTTTTTGGCGCTGTTGCCGGGGATTGATTTATTTAGTACAATCTGATACTGTACCAATTAATCTTGGTTTTAATTTAGAGCTTTTATTCCTTTTACTTTGAATTATTTTTTGTCTTTTCTGAGATTTTGCAGTGCATGCGAAAGTATACTAATCCTGAATCGTTGCTGTTTGATCCTGAGATCGAGAGAACTGCAAGAAGACTGAGAAAATCATGAAGGGAGGAATTAATAGAAATGGCTGCAAATAAAGACAACAACGAACCACCTCCACAGAGAAATGTTGACCCTCAAATGGCTATCAGAGATTATTTCAAACCATCGGTCAACAACAATTACTATGGGATAGCTCCCAAGACTATCAATGCCAACAACTTCGAACTTAAGCCGTCATTGATAAGTATGGTGCAACAGAATCAGTTTGGTGGTTCCGCTGTTGAAGACCCCAACTTGCATCTGAGGATATTTTTGGAGATAACTGATACTGTAAAAATGAATGATGTTCCAGAAGACATTGTGAGACTGTGATTGTTCCCTTTCTCTCTTAGAGACCATGCAAGGAGTTGGTTACAATCTCTTCCAGATGGTGGTATACGCACATGGGCGGACATGGCATCAAAATTTCTCTCGAAGTTCTTTCCTCCAGCTAAGTCAGCTCAACTAAGAACTGAAATCAGTTCGTTCCGACAAATTGATTCTGAACAACTATATGAGTCATGGGAGCGATTTAAGGATTTATTGAGGAGGTGCCCACAACACAACTATGAAAACGGGGTGCAAATTCAGTTATTTTACAATGGGTTGAATGGACCAACTACGATCATTGTGGATGCTGCAGCAGGAGGAACACTATTTTCTAAGACTGCGGATGCTGCTTTTGAATTACTTGAGGAGATGTCAGCCAATAGCTTCCAGTGGCCCAATGAGCGAGCAATGGTAAGGAAACCCATATGTATGTATGAGGTTGATCACTTTAGTACACTTTCTGCACAATTACCTGCACTAACCACGCAGGTAGCAGCTCTGACCAAGCAAGGAGCACAACCCACTATTGAATCGGCTGCAGCTGCAGCTGGAATTGAGTTGTCAAGGGAAGCAGACCAAGAACAAGCTCAGTTCATAAATAATCGGTATCCCAACAACAATAACAACTACCGAAGCAATCAATACCAACAAGGGTTCCGCAATAATGATAAGCCCTCATATGCCAACAACAATAATGCCCTGACTCCACCACCTGGATATGCTCCACAAAAGAATGAAGGTAAACCATCATTTGAAGATTTTGTGGATAATTTTGTTCAAAGCTCGGCATTGAGGCTTGAGAAGAATGAGTCAAGGCTTGATATGATTGAGGGTCACATGAACAACATGGGTGCTACGATGAAGTCTCTTGAGGTGCAAATTGGGCAGCTTGCTAATGCCATAATAAACCAACAAAGTGGAACATTTCCTAGCAACACTGAAGTGAACCCAAAAGAGCAGTGCAAGGCCGTAACATTGAGAAATGGTAAGGAACTTGGGGATGTGGAACCAGTACAGGTTGATGAGCCATCTGTTGAGGAGACTAAAATTCAGGTTGAAATCCCTAAGGCAGTTGAAAAGGAGAAGCAAGCCACGCTACCTGAAAAGATTCCTATGTTCAAGCCTACACTTCCATATCCTCAACGTTTCCGGAAAAAGGCCATAGATGACCAGTTTGCAAAATTCTTGGAGATTTTCAAGAAAATCCACATTAACATTCCTTTTGCTGATGCGTTGCGACAAATGCCTAATTGTACAAAGTTTATGAAGGACATAATGGCACGGAAGAGAAAGCTTGAGGAATTTGAGACCGTGACTCTCACAGAAGAATGTAGTGCAATCCTCCAGAAGAAGCTACCACAAAAATTAAAAGATCCAGGGAGTTTTACTGTTCCTTGTATTATTGGTAGTTCTACATTCAATAAGACATTATGTGATTTAGGTGCAAGTATTAATTTAATGCCTTTATCTGTTTTCAGGAGTTTAGGGCTTGGAGAAGTAAAGCCTACTACGATTACATTGTAATTGGCGGATAGGTCTCTTACATATCCTCGGGGAATAATTGAAGATGTACTCGTTAAGGTGGACAAATTTATTTTCCCTGCAGATTTTGTGGTTCAAGAGATGGAAGAAGATGGATATGTTCCATTAATTTTGGGACCATTCTTAGCAACAGGCTGGGCACTTATCGATGTCCAAAGAGGATAACTATCCTTGAGAGTTGGAGGAGAAGAAGTCATATTTAATATTTACAAGGCTCTCAAGGGTCCTAACGAGGTAAGCACTTGCAAGTTTTTGGATGTTATTGACTCATGTGTGCATAACTTTGAAGTAGGACAATACCTGAGGATCCATTGGAGAACTGCATGGTCAACTCCATTATGCAAGTAGATGCAACTGAATCTGATCTTTCTGAGCAAGTTAAAGCACTTAAGAGCTTGCATACAGAGGAAGATGTACAAGATACATCAGTCAAATAAGATACGAAGGCGAGCTCGGAATTGAAAGAACTACCTACCCACCTTACGTATGCTTTCTTGGGTGAGAATTTGACATACCCGGTAATTATATCTTCATCTCTTTGTTCTGTAGAGAAAGATAAATTATTACGTGTATTGAGGACATTTAAATCTGCTTTGTTGGTCAATTTCTGATATAAAGGGGATTAACCTGTCTTTATGCATGCATAAAATACTTATGGAGGATTCCTTCGTTCCCTCCATTGATCATCAAAGGCGGTTGAATCCAGCGATGAAGGAGGTAGTAAAAGCATAAGTGCTTAAATGGTTAAATGCTGGGATTATTTATGCTATTTCAGATAGTGCATGGGTCTCCCCAGTACAGGTTGTGCCAAAGAAAGGAGGAATGATAGTGGTAAGAAATGAAAATAATGAGTTGATCTCAACTCGAACTGTGACGGGGTGACGAGTTTGCATTGACTATAGGAAACTCAAAAAGGCCACAAGGAAGGACCACTTCCCTCTTCCATTTATTGATCAGATGCTCGACAGGTTAGCCGGTTATTGTTACTACTGTTTCTTAGATGGTTATTCAGGATACAATCAAATTGCCATAGACCCCAAGGATCAAGAGAAGACAACATTTACTTGTCCATATGGAACTTTTGCGTTTAGAAGAATGCCTTTTGGTTATGCAACACACCTGCTACCTTTCAACGGTGCATGATGGCTATATTTTCAGATATGGTGGAGGAGATCCTAGAAGTCTTCATGGACGCCTTTTCGATATTTGGTTCCTCTTTTGACCATTGTTTGCATAACCTATCTCTTGTGTTACAGCGCTGCCAAGAAAAGAACCTTGTGTTAAATTGGGAGAAATGTCACTTTATGGTGCAAGAGGGTATTGTCCTTGGCCATAAGGTGCCATCTCAAGGACTTGAAGTGGATCGAGCAAAAGTGGTTGCAATTGAAAGCTTCCACCTCCGAACAATGAGAAGGCTATTAGGAGCTTCCTTGGACATGCCGGGTTTTATCGTCATTTTATTAAAGATTTTTCTAAAATAGCTAAGCCATTATGTAATTTGTTAGAAAAGACTCACCTTTTGTCTTTGATGATTCGTGTTTGCAGGCATTTAACAGGCTAAAGAAATCACTTATATCAGCACCGATTATCATAGTGCCAGACTTGAAGGAGCCATTTGTTGTAATGTGTGATGCCAGTGACTATGCTGTTGGAGCAGTATTGGGGCAAAAAAGAGAAGATTTTTAGGGCAATTTACTATGCAAACAGAACTCTTGATGGAGCCCAACAGAATTACACGACCACCGAGAAAGAGATGTTAGCTGTGGTGTTTGCATTCGACAAGTTTAGAGTATATTTGATCGGGACAAACGTCATAGTCTACACAGATCACGCAGCTATTCGTTATCTTTTTGCAAAGAAGGATGCAAAACCCTGGTTGATTCGATGGATCTTATTGCTACAAGAGTTTGATTTCGAGATCTTGGATAAAAAGGGTAGTGATAATCAAGTAGCAGATCACCTATCTCGTTTGGAGTTGGAGGATCAAATGGATCATGGAGTCATACAAGAGAACTTTCCTGATGAACATCTCTTTGAGGTAGGTACTAAAACCCCGTGGTTTGCTGATTTTGCTAGCTATTTGTCATGTGGTATTTTGCCTCCAGACCTCAATTATCAGCAAAGAAAAAAGTTTTTTCATGACGTCAAGAATTATTATTGGGATGAATCATATGTATTCAGACACTGTGCAGATCAAATTGTCAGGCGATGTGTAACTGAGGAGGAAGCAAAAGAGATTTTAGAAAAGTGTCACTCAACACCTTATGGGGGGCATTTTGGAGCATCGAGGACCGCAGCAAAAGTTCTTCAATCGGGTTTCTATTGGCCAGAGCTACATCGAGATAGTTATATTTTTGTAAAGACGTGTGATCGTTGTCAACGCATTGGTAATATTTTCAAACGCCATGAGATGCCATTGACAAATATCTTGGAAGTAGAAATTTTTGATGTATGGGGTATTGATTTCATGGGCCCCTTTCCACTATCTTGTGGGCAGTCATATATTTTGCTAGCAGTGGATTATGTTTCTAAGTGGGTTGAAGTGATTGCCACATCAACTAATGGCGCTCATGTTGTGGTTAAGTTTGTGCAAAAGAACATCTTTACAAGGTTTGGCACTCCGAGATCGATTATAAGTGATGAAGGGACCCACTTCTGTAACAAGATCTTCAGTGCTTTGATGACGAAATACACTGTGAGGCATAAAATTGCATTGGCTTATAATTCACAGACAAATGGCCAAGCTGAAATTTCTAACCGAGAAATTAAGCTAATTCTAGAAAAGACGGTCAGCATCAACCGAAAGGATTGGGCTCTGAAATTGGATGATGCATTATGGGCATACCGAACTTCATTCAATACTCCCATAGGGATGTCCCCATATCGTCTGGTCTTTGGAAAGCATGTCACTTACCTGTAGAGTTGGAGCATCGGGCTTTCTGGGCAATAAAGAAGTTGAACTTTGATTTGAAGGCTGCTGGTGAGCAACGGTTGCTACAGCTCACTGAAATGGATGAGTTTTGCAATGAAGCTTATGAAAATGCTAAAATTTACAAGGAGCGAACGAAGAATTGGCATGACAAGCAAATCGTGAGAAGAGAGTTCATTCCTGGTCAGAAAGTGCTTCTTTATAACTCTCGTCTCCGACTGTTCCCAGGAAAGTTGAAGTCACGATGGTCTGGGCCGTTCACCATTGAGAAAGTGACACCATATGGAGCAATTGAACTGAAATGCAATGACGGTCAAACATTTCAAGCAAATGGGCAGCGTTTGAAGCATTATTTTGGGGAAGAAGTAAGAAACGTGGACCAGGTTCATCTAAGAGAGCCTAAGTGAAGGAATGAAAGACAGTCGGGCTGAAGAGTATAAACTAAGCGCTTTTTGGGAGGCAACCCAAATTCTGTATCCTTTATTTTTTATTTTATTTATAAAAAAAAAGAGGGCGTATTTACGCCTTTACAGGCGTAAATACGCCAGAAAAATATTTTTCATTTTTGAAAAGCCGTGGCATAGGCGTAACTACGCCTGTTTTTGGCGTAATTACGCCTTTCAATTTTTTCAAAATAATAAAAATAAAAATAAGCCATGCAGTAGGCGTAATTACGCCTCTCATGTTGCGTAATTACGCCTTTCATAGTTTAAGTCTGAATCTGCAGAAACAATTTTAGAATTCTCTCCTCCCCTTCAACCCTAACTCACGCCTCTTTCCACCAAAACCTCAATTCCAAACTTTTCTCTTCAATTCCTCTTAATTAAGCTATCCCGCCTCTAAAATCTATACTTTTGTCGATTAATTGCAGGATTTTGGGAGTCCATTCGTGCAAGGAAGCAAGTTTAGGGGGTTGCTAAGAGGTGGTCTTGTTTATCCAACAAAATTCGAATTGTCTTCATCTAAGGTTGGGTAAGTATAATTCCTTAATGATTATTGAGCTTTTGTAAGAAAAGGTGGACATATTGGGTGTGATAATTTTTGTGGAGGTGAATTGGGGGTGATAATTTTTGTGGAGGTTGAATTGGGTTTGATATTCTTGTGAATTGTGTTATTGGAGTAGTGGTTGTGGGGTGCATTAGCCAAGTTGGGTTATTGGTGAGTTGGTTTATTGGAAGTGTATATGGCACCCAAAAAGAAACAAAAGGGGAGCAGTTCCAAAGGAAAAGAACCCGCTTCTTCATCGGGATCGTTTGACGCCCAAAAATTTTGGAATGTTGATGCTGAGAACAATTAACAGTCGCAATTAGCTAGGCCTTGGATTAGTGAGCGTGGGTTTGATTTAACTGAGCCCTGACACTCCATCATTCAAAATGCCATAGCTCGTGGGTGGGGGGAATTCATTAAGGAGCCGAATGATGCGGTGCAGCCGGTGGTATGGGAATTTTATGTCAACCTCTCTGTGCGACATGAGGACTACAAGGTCTTGGTTCGAGGACATATGGTAGCTTTTGACCGCCATACAATCAATACACTTTTGAGATGCATGATGTGGAAGTTGATGAATACACTACCTTTGTCAATGGAACCGTTGACTACAATGAAGTCATTCTGAGGTTGTGTGGCCCTAATGCACGCTGGAGAATGAATCAAGATAAGTTTGTCAATTTTCAAGCCTCGGCACTTAAAGCAACTGAGAAATTATGGTCCGCCTTTGACCGTGATATTTTTAAACAAAAAGATTTCAGAGTGTGACGCGATTCTCTACCGCAAGTGCACGGTGTCAAGTTTTAGTAGAGTTAAATGAAAGTAACGGTTGTCGAATCCACAGTGACTAACGTATAAGTACCAAATAAAACTAGTAAAATTATATTTAGCCTACGATTAACAAGGGGTAGATTAACTAATGCAAATTTAGAACTAAAAGATTCGAATAAAACAAGAATAAATAAAATAGATGGCTTCCGGATACGCAAAGGAATTTCGCTCGAGAAATTTATCTAGCTCTTCGTTCAACTGTGTTATCGTCAATGATTCGTTTGAATAAGCAATTACTAAACAATTGATTCTTAAGGTGAAAGGCTTTCGCTGTTATTCAATACACTCTCTCGAGCTGTAAAGAAACTAATATCAAATTAGAACAAGTAACTCTCGTTCACTTATTTACTAATCCGATATTGCATAAATCTTCAAAACCTAGTTACTCTAAATCTCTCGATTCAAAGTGCTCACGTATGTGATTTTATCTCTCGATCTCAATCTTAAACATACATCATGAATTAATGTAGTGTATTATAACGTTATCTCTCGATCTCGGTTATAACTCACAAAATTCAATCAAAGTTAGCTAGGCTTTGATCTTAATAAGCATTTAATTCATGAACAATAAGAAATCAATCCACTCAAACACATTCAAATCAATAAATCAAACACAATTATACTCAAACTCGATAAAATAAACTCAATTCAATTCAAATCAAATCAATAAGACGTTTAATTGTTTCTCAACCTCAAAAACATCAAATGAATATGAAAATCAAATAAATCAAAGTTTAGAAATACGATAAACGTTGGAACAAATCCGTGCGCTGCACCGTAATCTCTTATCTTGCTCCTTCCTTGCATTCCGGAAATGGCTCGCTCAAGCTTGGACGAAGAATGGAGGAAGTTGGCTTTTCCCCGGATTCTTCTCGGCGGCTACTAGGCTTTTTAGGGTGATGAAAATCGGCTCCTCTCCCTCTCTGATATGATATAGAATGATATGGAAAAATCTCCTTTTAAATCCACCGAGAATCATTCAAATATGGAAGATAAGATTTTTAAATTTTGCGTGTCGATCGATCGAGAATTTTTCTGATCGATCGGTGCACTGTTCACTTCAGCCTTTAAAACTCTCTGCCTCGATCGATCGATCGAGATTTTGGTTCCGATTGATCGACACTTCGATAAATTTGTTGCTGAAGTCTCTGCCTCGACCGATCGATCGAGAAATATTCTCGATCGATCGGTGCTTCTCAAAATCTGAATTCTTCACTTTTTTTCTCTTTTTCACCTTGATTTCACCCGTTTTCTTCATTTTAGCTCATTTCTACAATTTCCGACCTGTTTTCCTGAAACAAGCAAATAAATACCAAAAGGCGCAATTTCATCCAGGAAAAAGTACGAAAAACGGTAAGAAATTACAGCTAAAAACACGTAATATCTAAGCCTATCAACTCCCCCAAACTTGGACTTGATCGTCCTCGAGCAAGCAATAACCTCAAAAAGTAGAGTTAAACTTAATACTTTGAATGAATCATCTTTACAACTCAACGTAAAAGCTCAGAAATCCTACTTACACATCAATAAGAGTCATTCAAAGTTCAACAGGAAGCGTTTTCTCCTAAGCTAAATAATACATCGCAACATCGTAACGTGTGTGTGTGCTATTGTCAATCATGAGGTATAAACATATCTTTAAGATCAAAATGTGCCATAAAAACTTAAAGTCAAGATTACTTTGGATTACTCTACAAATCTACTATCCAGCACTTCTCCACTAATGTAATTATTCCCTAGACTTGGATCAGAAGGTCTTTAAAAGCTTATAATGTTAGGCCTTTTGGTGTCGGCTCCAAAGAAAAGGTAGGATGAATGCAAAGAAGAGAGTATAATAGAATTAGTTCAAAATTTTTCGCACAATACTGAGCTTCTTTTCAACTTTTTCTAGCCTTGGCCACTTTAGGTCTTATTTGAATTGAATTTTTTTTTTCAAGGCTTATCTGTACATCTTTTCTTATTGCTCATTCTTTTGTTCATTTTGTTTTTCACAATGAACTCATCTACATATACAATTCAGTGCAATGAATGAGATTCATTATACTCCCTTAGGGACGGATAAATTTTTTTTTCTTTAGGCTCAATCCAAGGTATGTATAATGAGTTAGCCAAAAATGTCGAATGTGGTCTAATTATATGCAATGCATATACCATTCTTTTTCAATAAGGCTCAAGAGGGGACACTAAGGAATGATGTAGACAAGGTAAGCTTGAAAGGCACAAACGGTCCAAAGATCGCCTAAATCATCTCCAAGTCAAGTTCCTAATTATAAAATTTCGCCTCAAAGTGCTTTCAAATAAATTGTAGAGTTTTCTAAGATGCTCAAAACTAATCATCGTTAACACAAGTTTTCACTTTATTCAATACATAATTCACTCAATCATGACTCAAAACGTGCTCAAACTATTCCTCAATTTTGACATAAGCTCAACAAAGGATATATACAAACAAGTTAAAAATTTTCACGACTCCTATCTAGATGGGGATTAATTTCATCATGAATTACCGTTGCAAATCCAACTCGTCATTTCTCAAGAATAACTCATTTAAAAAAAAAATTGTTGATAGTGCTCAAGGACGAATTAGTCTCAAAAGAGTGCAGTCATGCAAGAAAAGAAACAAGACAAGTAGAAAAAAATGCAAAAACAACAAAAAAAAAATACTACAAACCTAAACAAACCCCCCCAAACTTAATATGTGCATTGCCCTCAATGGACAAGAAAAATAAACGTAATGGCAAAAACACATACCATGACGACGATCGTCACTGATCGTCGTCCTCATCATGCTCCAGAGGGGGAACTGGGTAGTGACGCTCCTCACCCAAGAAAAAATCTGATCTTTGATGAATTTTTGCGCTTGGCTCGGAATTCTCTTTCAGGTGCAATTCTACCCAATTCGGTTTGCAATACTTCAGATCTGCTTGGCACTCAATGCTCGGATGACCGCCTCCACATAAATCACAGAAGACAGCTTGAGCTTGCATCGTTGCTGCACCCATGCTATCTATCTTCCGGTTCATAGCTTCCAACTGAGCCGAAATAGCAGTAATCTCATCCACTTGATGGACTCCTATTGGTTTCTGTGGCGTGTTCCTTTCCGATTGCCACTGATAGCTATTGGACGCCATTTCCTCCAATAAGTCATACGCCTCTTCCGGTGTCTTCCGCATGATCGATCCCCAAGATGCTACATCTATCATTGATTGGTTAGCAGAAAACAAACCATTGTAAAAAGTCTGTACCTGCAGCCAGATGGGTAGACCGTGATGTGGGCATCACCTAAATAAATCTTTGAAACGATCCCACGCCTCGTATAAACTCTCGGGGTCGAATTGCCCAAACGTAGTGATATCGTTCCGCATCTTTGCCGTCTTGGAGGGAGGAAAGTACTTCGATAAGAAAGCTTTTGTCATCCCTTCCTATGTTGTAATCGATCCTGCAGGTAATGAATTCAACCAGGATTTAGCTTTGTCTCTCAATGAAAAAGGGAAGAGCCTTAACCCGATGGAGTCGTCGGAGACACCATTATGTTTAACGTGTCACATATCTCCAAGAAGTTGGAGATGTGAGTGTTTGGATCGTCAGTGGCAGTTCCCCCAAACATTACAGAGTGCTGTATCATTTGGATAATTGCAGGCTTGATCTCGAAGTTATTCGCCTGGATTGTCGGCCTAGTGATGCTGGATAAAGATCCATGAAATGCTGGCTGTGCAAAGTCCATCATCGATCTCGGGTTTTGTGCCTCGTTATTGTCGGCCATTGCTCGAGCTTCTCGTAATCTTCTAAGTAAAGTTCTCTCTATTTCAGGATCAAATGGCTCGAGAATGGGTTCATCTCTTCTGAGCATGCACTAGAGAAATGGTTCCTGTACTGGATCAGACAAAAGGAGACAACAACAAAAAGCACAAATTCAAAAAAAAAAAAAAAAAAACTAACGAAAATGAACAAGAAAAATAAAAACGAAATAATACAAATTGGATAAATTACAATTAACTAATATCGTATGATATTATACAGATTAGTCCCCGGCAACGGCGCCAAAAACTTGACCGCGATATTTTTAAACAAAAAGATTTCAGAGTGTGACGCGATTCTCTACCGCAAGTGCACAGTGTCAAGTTTTAGTATAGTTAAATGAAAGTAAGGGTTGTCGAATCCACAGGGACTAACGTATAATTACCAAATAAAACTAAAATTATATTTAGCCTACGATTAACAAGGGGGTAGATTAACTAATGCAAATTTAGAACTAAAAGATCCGAATAAAACAAGAATAAATAAAATAGATGGCTTCCAGATATGCAAATGAATTTCGCTCGAGAAATTTATCTAGCCCTTCGTTCAACTGTGTTATCGTCAATGATTCGTTGTAATAAGCAATTACTAAACAATCAATTCTTAAGGTGAAAGGCTTTCGCTGTTATGCAATACACTCTCTCGAGCTGTAAAGAAACTAATATCAAATTAGAACAAGTAACTCTCGTTCACTTATTTACTAATCCGATATTGCATAAATCTTCAAAACCTAGTTACTCTAAATCTCTCGATTCAAACTGCTCACTTATGTGATTTTATCTCTCGATCTCAATCTTAAACATACATCATGAAGTAATGTAGCGTATTATAACGCTATCTCTCGATCTCGGTTATAACTCGCAAAATTCAATCAAAGTTAGCTAGGCTTTGATCTTAATAAGCATTTAATTCATGAACAATAAGAAATCAATCCACTCAAACACATTCAAATCAATAAATCAAACACAATTATACTCAAACTCGATAAAATAAACTCAACTCAATTCAAATCAAATCAATAAGACGTTTAATTGTTTCTCAACCTCAAAAACATCAAATGAATATGAAAATCAAATAAATCAAAGTTTAGAAATACGATAAACGTCGGAACAAATCCATGCGCTGCACCGTAATCTCTTCTCTTGCTCCTTCCTTGCACTATGGAAATGGCTCGCTCAAGCTTGGACGAAGAACGGAGGAAGATGTCTTTTCCCCGGATTCTTCTCGGCGGCTACTAGGGTTTTTAGGGTGATGAAAATCGGCTCCTCTCCCTCTCTGATATGATATAGAATGATATGGAAAAAATCTCCTTTTAAATCCACCGAGAATCATTCAAATATGGAAGATAAGGTTTTTAAAATTTGCGTGTCGATCGATCGAGAATTTTTCCGATCGATCGGTGCACTGTTCACTTCAGCCTTTAAACTCTCTGCCTCGATCGATCGATCGAGATTTTGGTTCCGATTGATCGACACTTCGATAAATTTGTTGCTGAAGTCTCTGCCTCGACCGATCGATCGAGAAATATTCTCGATCGATCGGTGCTTCTCAAAATCTGAATTCTTCATTTTTTTTCTCTTTTTCGCCTCGATTTCACCCGTTTTCTTCATTTTAGCTCATTTCTACCATTTCCGACCTATTTTCCTGAAACAAGCAAATAAATACCAAAAAGCGCAATTTCATCCAGGAAAAAGTACGAAAAATGGTAAGAAATTATAGCTAAAAACACGTAATATCTAAGCCTATCAGCCTTCATCAAGGCAAGCCTTAATCCAGCTCTTCATGCCACTGATGTCACCAAGGACAAAAATTCCTTGCTCTATGCTATTATGACTGGCATGCCTATCGATTTGGGGCTTATTCTCCAGTACTCTATCGAGTTTGCCTGCAGGGGGGCAACGACTTTGAGCTTCCCACAACCCATGCTCATTACTGATCTATGCTATTATGCGGGGGTGCGATGGGCCTTGATGAAGAGAGATTGAAGATTCAGAAGCCGATAATGCTAGCAAGACATGCTATTCGAGGGTGACGCCCCCATCTTCTAGCCAAGCCGGCACCTCCAGTGATCCACCACCGACTGAATCTGGATCCCGGACCTTCAAACTATTGTTAACCGACTCACCGATTTGGGGCAGTGTGTAGCGGCTCAAGCTAATCAATGGGTAGAGTTCCACCAAAGTCATGAGGCATACATGCAGCGCCAAGAGGCGTTCCAGCGGCGTCAAGACACCTACATGAACTTTGTAGTGGACTTCACATCAGCCTCGCTCAGGAGTTTCCTCAGAGAGCGTTTTCATAGCCGCCGACTTTCCAGCCACCACCATTTCCACAACCGCCCCCAGATGATATGGATGACGATGACCAATGACGGTCGTCGCTTAGGTATGTGCATCGTTCTATATCTTTCTTCATGTTGTATGCATTGAGGACAATGCACATTTCTAAGTTTAGGGGGTTACTTTGAACTGTCTCAAATTACTTGGATTCCTGTTGTTTTTTTTATTGTTTCTTTTGGTTTGTCTTGGTTTAGAGTCTGTTTAGTTTGAGTGTCATAAGTTGTATTACGAGTTAGTTGAGGCCAATGATGAAAAATTGAGTTGAATTGTGAAAATTTTAAAATTTTTGTGTTTTCACTTTGCTCTTGAGTTTCTCACATATTCATGCACTAGAGACCATTATCATTTGATTAATCAATGTTGATTTGAATGAACACAAATATGATATATGCGATTCTTGATAATATTTGGGCCCTTGTTCATTGATAGAAATTTGCCATAGTAGCACATTTGAGCTTAAATGTAAAAGAATGAGGATTGGATGGTTTGCAATATCTTTTAGAATCTCATTCAAATTTGTTTCTGATATTACCATGGTTTTGAGATACAATTTGAGCACATTGGTCAAATCATATGAATTATTTGTGAATCGAGAGTAGTCTAGGACTTGCTTTAGTACATTCGAGGCGAAATACATGCATATGTGGCTTATGAATGATTTAGGCAATTTTTGATTCGTTTGAGCCTTTGAAGCCACCAAAATACATCATTTTATCCCCAGCTACCCTTTTGAGCTTATTGAAAATCGAATGGCATGTGCTTAGGCACATAATAACCTCCATTCGGCATCATTTCAAAATCCCACATCGACCACCTTGTTGAAAGCTTATACACTATTTTCTACCCTCAAGTGAGTAAGACCCTTATTGCACTTTAAATTTCAAATATCCCCCATGTTCCTAATTGAAAATAGCAGGGGGATAATAAAGAATAAGGGCATGAATGCATAGAAAAATGTTGAAGAAGTGAAGAAAATAACTGATTGAAGAATGAGAAAAATATTGAGATGAATGGTGAGGCGGATGAGAAAGGAGGGTGGATCCAAAATGTGGAAAAAAAAATGACGAATCCTCAATAAGAGAAGCTGAAAATTGAGATGAAAGTGCGCAACATGGTTAATATGGCTTACTCTCTTGTTTTGAAATTCCTATCTTTCTATTGTAGCCATGAGCCAAGGCCTTACATTACAAGCCTATTAAGACCTATTGTAAGGCCCCGTTATTAATTAAGTACGCTTAACCTCGAGTTAGTAAACCCGGGTCATTAAAAAGCGAAGAATTCGAGTTGAAGTGTTCCGGATCACAACACCTAATTATAACCAACTTAATAGACATCAAATTATACCAAATGGTATATAATTTTCAGCCATGCACCTACATTAAAAATGATAAAGCACCAATTTGGGACACATGGACATAGTGGGATAAGAAATTAAAAAAAAATCCCAAATGGGCACCTTGTAATCATCGCCCCTTTTCTCTTTATAAAGGCATGAGATTGTCCTTCTTCTTCAATCTGATTCTACCTTCACCTCTCTCATCCCAATCAAGCTATCCCTCTCTCCTCTTGCCTCCATTAAATTTGAAATAAGCACCTCCATTTTCCTCTATCAAAAATCTTCCCAAACCTTGCATGCAAGCTTGGTTTTGGATAGGATTTAGGAAGAGCTTCAAGGATTTGGTGTTTTTGAAAGCTTGAGAGGTATATCATCTTTGATTTTATACAGAAAGGGGTCGAATTTTTGAGTCTTGTTTTGCAAAAAGAAGAGTAACTCATGCTATCCTAAGTTTCAGCAGAAACTATGGTTGCATGCAGAAAGTTTTCCCATACTTTCGAGTTCTGTAACTTCCGAATCTGAAGTTGAGCAAAACACGAAAGTTGTAGATTTATGAGTCACGGTTCTATGGTTGAAATTTGAGACCATTTAGACTTGATATGAGTAAGATATATTCATTTTACTAAAGCATGCCAGATTCAACTCTGCATGTGCTGGAAAATGCACATGCAGTGTAGAATTTTGAACTTTTCATCAAGTTTATTTTCAAATTTGCGGTTGGTTTTCATATGACCGTGTATATCTTTCCTTTCTCTTGAATTTAAAAAAAAAAGAATGACCTATTTTAGACTCATTTTCAATTAGTTATGAATTTTATACTTTAAGTGTACAAATCATGTCCTGCATGTGGGCGGAAATGCCATGCAGTGTATATTTCGATTTCCTGAGCATTTTGGGCTAGGAATTTCGAAAACTCTCCAGAAAGAAGTATTTTAGTACCTTGAGTTTTTGATCTTTTGCCACTGGAATTAACCACTTTGGATGTAAAATGAAAAAATTATGATGATTTTACGAACTCTGCTCGAGCTAGAAAACAGAATTTTGAAAGCTATGTATTTGGCGTTTTAACTACTATTGAAAAATTAGCTCAGCATTCTTAGACATGAAAATGAAGTACTTTGAGTTTTTGAACTTCGAGCACTAGAATCTGGTCATTTGAAAGTCATATGAATTTATTATGAATTTTCTACTAAAACTGGTCAGTCTGATTTTGAAGGAAAAATCAGTAGGAGAACACCTTTAAAAACTTCTTTTAGCTTTTGTGTCATTTAAACACTTAGTGATAATATTTATAGTATATGACCAGGTTTATTAATTCCTGGATTATTGAGGAGCACTCGGTAAAGTAAAGTTGGTCCGAGGTACGTTGAGATAGGTTTCTCATGACGTCTGGCAAAGGCATGCAATGATACCATTGTATGACCCTTTTTGACATTACTTGATAAATCGAATTAATTGTCTCTATATGATGTCTTATATGATTTGATGGTTTGGATTTCATGATATGTGAGATTACTTGACATGGATTTATGTTCACATATGATTGCATGCTATATTGAATTGCATATGTCATTAATGCATAATGATTCATGGGCATATCATATTGAGCTATCGTTTCCTTGATATCCATGATTTTGACTGAGTTAACTTACTCTGAGTGTCGGGTACGACGAGCATGGCGATGACATGCAGTATAGGTAGTAACTGTAGTCACGTGCAGGTGCGACCGGACCTAGATACGAGGGCTGGATGCAGTAACGTACATAGGATGAGTTTTTCCTAGCGCAATGTACGTATACTGTCACCCTCTGCTCGAGCTTTGATGATTTGATGATACCTTCCTTTGGACTCCGATTTTTGGTATCTTGATATTCGATTCCTTGTACCCATTCATACATCGCATTCATACATGGTATGCATTGAATGATACTTTGTCATTTGACATGATTTATTTATTTCTCGTACTGGGGTACTGACTCCCTTTGTGGGGGGCTGTCATATCTTTTGTTGTTCGGGCATGACAGTCTTTACAGGAGGACGTGGTGATGATGCTTTTGGTGACGCATCAAGAGATAACCGAGCTCCATGATGAAGAGCTCAGGTAATGTTTGGTTTTTATTTCCCAGTAATCGTATAGATTTTTAAAACAAAATAAATTTACCGGGGTATGCCCCGTGTATGTTGTACTCGGGATCTGATATTTTCGGGACTTTGCAATAACATTGAATCATGTTGTTTTACTATCTGCAAATGAATGGCTTAACTAGAATCATATATATATTTTGATATAAATATATATATGTATCACTTAAAATGCGAAATTTTTTTAGGGCAATTTAACAAGACATTTGAAATTATTCTTCCGTTGTTTACGTAAATTATTCACTGTGTGATAACTAAACACCACATTAGGATCGGGCCCTCACACCTATTGAACGAGCCACATTTGTCTAATATACTAGTGGAGAAGGTTACGAATAGTAAGCTTATGGACACTCGAGGAACACTTGTAATGCATATCGTTTTGACATTCACACACGCACATCTCATTACTTTGATTTTATGCATTGTTCATTGTTTGTCAAAGTTATACTCTTTATTTTTATTTTTATCAATGCAATTTGAACATATACCTTGCAAAGTCCTATTGATTTGTGTGAGTAAATAGTACTTTGAGTTAAGGATTAAATGGAAATGATAGCACACACACACTTGAGAATTCTTGAGTAAGTGATATGCATGTTTGAATATTTCTGAGGCCTACACAATTGGATTGTTTCGCAAGTTTGTTTTGTGTGTCTTTTCGCGTCAGTTTTGTTTTGATTTGTTTTTGTTTTTTTTTGTTTGTTTTGCTCGGGACTAGCAAAAGTTTAAATTTAGGGGGTTAGATAAGCATATTTTATACACTTATATTTTCTTCTGTTTTATATGGTTTAGTGCTAGTTTTCGATCAGAATTACGCTTTTGGTTTTGTTCTGTTTTGTCGTACAGGAATCCAGGTAATTACGTGATTCGTGGACTAAAAGGGTGCAAATGACAGATTGAAAGGATGAATTCAAGTCAAAAGTCTAAGGTTTCCATCAAAGCATCAGGCGTAAAGACGCCAAGGCTACGTGAATTCATTGTTTTGAAGAGTTACGTTTGGCGTAACTACGCCAGTTTTAGGCGTAGCTACGCCAATGCTATGGCTTTTGAGATTTTGAAGAGGCGTAAAGACGCCATTACCATGGCGTAATTACGCCAGTCACAAGGTAAGCCACTTTTTTTGACACATCACCAGGCGTAGTTACGCTAGTTTTGTGGCGTAATTACGCCAAAAGAGTTTTGGTAATTTTTGCTGCTTTCCTTATCTGATGCACGGGAGTTAAAAAGGGATTGACCAAGGGACGGCTAGACATTCAAAAACACACATTCAGAGATAGAGAAGAAGGAGACTAGGGTTGGAGAAGGAGAAAATAAACGACGACGGCTCGGAGCAACAAAGTAGAGATTTCATCACGAGACGTTGGCGTTCATCGGAGAACGAAGAATAGCTTCTAAATCGTTTTGTATTTCTAAACTTTTATCAGTTTGTATGTATTATTTAAACATGTCTATGTGTTTAATTCATTCTAGCATGAGCTAATTCTATTTTTCTAGGAGACGATGCAGCTTGTTTTGAAACTACGCTTATTATGAATTGATTGAAGTATTTGGATTTATATATGGTTTATTTATGTTTTCCTATTCTTAATGCTTTTAATCTACTGGCCATGGATTGAAAGATGTTATATTTGTGATTTATCACTCGAGAGAGGGGGTTGTGAATAGGAAAGAAGGGATTCATATCGTGGAAGTTATATTGTTCGAGAGGCCTATAACTCCATAGAAGTCGTTAAAGGAATTACTGTGCATTTACAAATGTTTAATAATTGATCTCGGTAGAGATATTAAGATTGATGTTAGATGATTACTTCTGCTTAACACTCGAGAGAGGGAGTAGAAAATAAATAAGAATTCTCGGCTAGTAAACTAGGAAAATCCATAACATTGAAATCAAGGAATGATAAGTGTAGTGGATGAACAAGTGAAATCGTACTCCTAGATTCGTCTCTAAGTGATTTCTTCCCAACTCAATATTTGATCATCGTTAGTTAATTGATTTTTACTATTTGCATAAAACACTCAACCATTCGATTCTCTAAATAAAGCAAAGATTATTTTAATTCAATACTTAGATTTAACTATATATTCAATCTCTGTGGGTTCGACATCTTTTATACTAAAACTTGACCACCGTACGCTTGCGGTAAAGGATTTTTACACAACAGAGTCGAATTAACGAATGATTTACAACAGGTGAGAAAACCTCATCATAGTCTATTCCTTCCCTACGTGCATAGCCTTTTGCTACTAGTCTAGCTTTGTATCTGATACTGCATTTGCCTGATGCACCTTCCTTTTCTGCAAAGACCCATTTACAACCAATCGTTTTCTTTCCTTTCGGAAGAGGAACCATCTTCCAAGTTTTATTATGATAAAATGATTTCATTTTTTCATCCATCACCGTCTTCCACATGACCTTTTCTGTACTATACATAGCTTCTTTGTAGTTGTACGGAATACGATATTGATCAACTGGAAGAGCAAACGCTACCATATCAGTAAACCGAGCAGGTTTCCGGATAATTCTCTTTGGTTTATTGATAGCAATAAAATCAGGTACTGATGTTGAATCTGATACCTCCGTTTGAACAGAGTCATCAATCTGATTGCCAGATTCTTCTTCAGGATGATCATCAATCAGAATAGGTTGGTCTAGAGTTGTGGGAATTTCAAACTCCACCTGCAACTGAGAACTCGGATCTTGTTTCTCTATCTATGACTTTATCTGGTTTAGCATTACAGATTCACCAAATGTAACGTCTCGGCTCAAGACAATCTTCTTTGACTCAGGGTTCCATAGACGGAATGCCTTAACTCATTCACTAACGGCCATGAAAACAACTTACTCGGCTCTAGGTTCCAACTTTGATTTTCTGACGTGAAAGTATATGGGACACCCAAATATATGCAGAGAATAATAATCAGAAACAGGCCGTCCAGACCATACCTCCTTCGGACTTTTCCCGTATAGTGCAGATGTTGGTAGCCTGTTGATGATATAAGAGACATATGGCAAGGCTTCAACCCAGAATGTTTTGCTCAGTCTAGCTTGGGATGGCATGCAATGGAATTTATCAATCAAAGTATGATTCATTCGTTTTGGTACACCGTTTTGCTGTGGCGTGCCTGGTACGGTGAAATGTCTGACTGTCCCTTCTTTCTGGCAGATTTTCTGAAATGGGTCTGATATGTATTCTCCACCATTATCAGATCTGAGCCTCTTTATCTTTCTCCAGGTCTGGGTTTCGATCATCTTCTTCCAGTTGAAGAAAATATCCAACACTTCATCCTTGTGCTCCATATTATACACCCAAACATATCTTGAGAAATCATCTACAAATGTAACGAACCAACATTTACCTCCCAACAAAGCCTTTTGAGAAGGTCCCCAAACGTCAGTGTGCACATAATCTAGTATCTCTTTGCTACGATGGATAACGGTACCAAACTTGAGACGCGTCTGCTTTCCCAAGACACAATGTTCACAGAAGTCAAGTTTTCCACTTTTGGTACCCTTCAGAACACTTCGATTCACTAAATTTTGCAAAGCATTCTCACCTGCATGTTCTAAGCGCATGCCACATTCGTGAGATATCAGGTGAATCATATCTAGTGCTAGTGGAGACCGCAGCTCTCCCCGAAACTGTGTGACCATCTAGAAAATATAAATTTCTTTCTCGAGTACCTTTCATTGCTAAGAGTGCACCTCGTACATCTTTCAGAATTCCGCCCTCCATGGTTATATTGTAGACCAAGTGAGATAGATTCTTCTTCAGATCAGGAACATATCTCACCTTTGTAAGTTGTTTGATCGTGCCGTCGTGCATCTTCAAACGGACTGTACCAATACCTTTTGTGTGACATGCATTATCGTTTCCCATGAGGACAACTCTATCATTGATTTCTTCGAAGTTTGAGAACCACTGGCAATGTGGGCACAAATGATAAGAACATCCAGAATCCAGAATCCATATATCAGATGAATTGAATGAAGATGATGAAATCGAGAATGCCGAGTCATCTTCATTGTCAGAGCTTTGTTGTGCCACATTCGCATTTGACTTTTCCTTGTTAGGACAATCATTCTTAAGTGCCATTGCTGATAACAATAGGCACATTCATCCTTTGCAGGACGTCTTCGTGTTGATTTTCCGTTGGACTTCGACCTGGATCGGCCTCGTCCTTTGACAAATTGTCTGTTGTTATTTCCCCCTCTGGATACCATCAATGCTTCGGATGTAGTATCTATATGATCATGCTGGTCTTTTATCCGATATTCATTGTTTACCAAAGCATTGGAAACATCCAAGAATTTGACTTCATCTTTGCCATTTAACAAAGTAGTGGTCAGATGATCATAAGATCCCGATAGAGAATTCAATAACAGTAATGCCATATCTTCATTTTTAACTTCAATCTCCAGATTTTGCAGATTGGCAATAATTTGTTGAAATTATCAAGATGTTATATCATTGGCGTACCTTTCTTATACTGACGACGAAAAAACTTCTTTTTTAGATAGAGCCGGTTCTCGATGATTTTCGTCATGTACTGTGATGCCTGGGGATTAATGGTGTTAATCCCGGTGTGGTAATAATCCTTAATAGATTTTTATTGTGTCATTATGATTTAATTGCGGTTTTGGGACTCCCGGGGATTTTAAATTCGGGTTTTTGGAGTCGTTGGACCCAAGGGATGAGATTGTATTCTCGTCGTGGTGATAACCTTGGAGTTTGGTCTTTGGTGGGATTTGGGGTCCGGAGTACTTTGTACTGGGGCTGATAATGGAAATAGAGATTGGGGAGGTAATTATTGAAAACAGATGATTTTTAATGAGTCATGATGTATTTGTGGAAGGATTGGTATTTTCGAGTTTTGGTACTATATATACTAGGTGGACTCGGTATTCCGTCATTTGGCACGGAACCCTTCCCTCTCTCCTCTCTCTCTACGCTCAAAACCCTTCCCCCCCCATTTCCCCTCTTTTTCCCTTGGTGGAAGAATCGTTGGTAGCTTGGCTCGGGAGCCGGATTTCTCGAAGATAATCAGGTATTCATCTTCCCCTCACATTTGTCTTCGATTTGGTAGTAGTATTGTAGAGTTTGGTTGGGTTTTGAATTGGTTATGAAATTTGGGGATTTTTGGTTAAAAATCAAAGTTGAGTTTTTGGAGTTTTTATTGGTTTTAAATGGAATACTTGAGGTGTTGATGGTGTATGGGGTGTTGGTTTTGAGTTTGAGTGTGAAAAACACCATGGAAGCTCGAATTTTTCAGAAAATCGCAGGTCGCGATCGATCGTGGAGGAAGTGGCGATCGATCGCGATGAGCAGCTCGATTTTTGGTGACGATGAACAGTGTAGGCGATCGATCTTGTGGTCTCGACGATTGATCGCGAAGAGGCGCTGTTTGGCTACTGATTGGGGGCGATGGATCGCGATGAAATCGGCGATCGATCGCCGCTCACAGAATGTTGTTTTTTTCAAAATTTTGGAAAAATGTCGGGATTTTGGAATCGAGGTTTAAGTGGCCCGTTTGCGGGGCAATGTCTACATTCCAATGTGAATGCTATACTCTTAAATGGATTGGTTGGAGCCAAAATTTAATAAAATGGGATTCTCGGTTGGGTTTTTGGCTATCTTTTTGTGACGGCCCGCCCAGACGGGTCGCCCGCCGTGTTCAATTTCTTGAACACAAGGCTACACTTAATTCAAATACTTAATATCACTTTGAACTTATGTTTAGCCGAAACGTTTTTATTCTTATCGAATGTTGACTTAATAAATTTTTACCGATGACTTTTATCTTAGAAAAATTTGGGCAGAGTCTCCTCTTAAAATTTGTGCCATGTGATCTACCAGATCACTACCACCACAACACCAAAATCGTAAAAATCATAAATAAACTGAAATAAACCTCAATTACCAAAAATCCAACTGAAAACATAAATAAATGTTTCATGTCCTCAAAATAAACTTAACATGTCAACATACTCAAGACTTCATAATAAATCTAAATATTCTCCGCATCGTCTAAGTCTTCAACTCCATCTGTAATATGTCACATTACAGGTAAAGGTAAGTTGCAGCATTTTTATAGTAAGCATAATAAACATTTGATAAAAATATTAAAACATCATTTTTCATAATGTGACGAAAAATAATATACTTTCATATCCAAAATAACTTTCACACATATATGGTTTAATCCGAGCAGTCAACGGAACTAAATTTCACCAACGGAATCATAACGGAAATAACTGCACAGATAACCAACGAAACGAAACAGAATCGAATAACAAAATCATATAATGTCTTAACATTATAGAATTAATCATTAAACATAGCCATGCTGTAATGAAACAAATGCATACTCAAATACGGATGTGACACAATGATATCATTCCAGACTATACCCGCTGGAAGGGTATCGACAGATATTATACCCCCTCTGTCTTCGGGCAAAACGAAATGCGTTTCTTTATTCTCGTCGCCAACGAGCCGAAAGTATGCGTGTTTTTATCCTCGTCGCAATGCGAGCCACAACGAAACGAAAATATCCACAATTCACAAACCTCAAATCGTATTCACCGAATCAAGACAAACATGGCCTTTCAAAATAGTTTTTCACACACAATAAAAGGTTATTCAAAATTCTATTTTCAATAAAATACATTTCTTATAAAAAATCATATTTCAAAAACAATTCTTGCATGCTTACTATCAGAAAATCATTTCAAAAATAAACAATACAAAATACTTAAAATAATTTGTGGAAAATTGCAACTCCCTTTACGTACCTCAAAGCTTCCTATCAACGATAAATCTACAAACCTCCCAAAATCTCCAAGATATCAAGGATTTCCTATTATCCATTTCAACAATATTAAAATCATATTCATTTAACTTGGTTCAACACAACCTAACAAAATCCTAACTCTTTGAAATCCATCACCATTTTCGAACTAAAATACATAAAAACCTTCGAAAACAGATTTCCAGAATATTTTTCGAACCAATAAACATCACCATAACATCTCCTCAAATTACAGCTTAAATCTTCAAAATACAGAATACAATTTTCGAACCAAAATGCTATTTCAATTCTTCCAAAATTCAATAACAATTCCAGTAACAATTTTCGAAATCAAAATTCTATAACATCTATGAAAATTACATCATCACCTTCTTAAAATTCCAGTATGAATTTCGAAATAAATTTCCAGAAAGTTTTCGAAATTCAACCTTAAAAAATTTGTTCTTGACAAATTAAATCACTAAAATTTCCAATAATTCATCTTCACTAACCTAACCCTAACAATTAAAATCGAACCAGCAAAATAAAATCGAAAACAGGGAAAAATTCGAAACTAAAAAAAAATCGAATTTCATACCAATTGATGTCCAAATCCGAATTCCTCTCAGCTACTTGCTATTACTTGGATTTGGAAGTGATTTCCGAAGCTAAAATCGGAATCCACAAAATCTGGAATTTTTTTTCTGAATTGGAAAATTAAATCATACGGAAATGGTTGGGTCTTTCTGACCTTATACAATCCAGAGTAGATGAAGGGACAAGAGTTATCAGCTTTGTTGGGAGAAGAAGAGGCGAAGCGAAATGAAGAAGGCGAAGTGAAGCGACGAAATCTGAAGAAACGGACATGCTGAAGGCGAAACAAGCAAAAAGATGGAGGCTGAAGTGTAAGGTAAACGACGAAGACAAAAATGAATTTGAGGAAAAAATCGTGAGCAGATTTCACGCTTTAATCAAAACTTTTTTTTTTTTATGCTAATATTATTATTATTACTATTATTATTATTATTTAAATTAAAAATTTGGACCAATAAATTTCATTAAAATTGGGCCATTACAATCTCCATACATTCTAAAAAGTTTCGTCCTCGAAACTTGTATCGCATTTTACATCGGGATACTTAGCATATAGTTCTTCTTCTTTTTCCCATGTTGCTTCATCAGGTGAATGATTGCTCCATTGAACCTTTACAAAGGGAATTGTCTTAGTTCGTAGAATTCTCTCTTGACGGTCAAGTATCTTGATAGGATATTCTGAATATGTGCATTCCTTCGATATCTCAATCTCTGTTGCCTTAAGCACATGACTTTCATCTGGAACATATTTCCTGAGCATCGAGACGTGAAATACATTATGTACTCGATCTAGTTCCGGAGGTAGAGCAAGTCGATAGGCCAAAGTTCCTATTCTTTCCAGAATTTCATATGGTCCTATGAATCTCGGACTTAACTTCACATGCTTACCAAACCTCATTACTCCTCTGAATGGTGATACTTTCAAGTATACCTTATCCCCTTGTTGAAATTCTAAATCTCGTCTGCGAACATCAGCCCAACTTTTCTGTCGACTCTGAGCTGTAAGTAATCTCTGTTTGATGATGGAAACATTTTCATTCGTGAGTTTGATCAACTCTGGTCCTTCCAATACTTTCTCTCCAACATCAAACCAACACTGTGGTGTTCGACATTTCTTTCCATACAAAGCTTCGAATGGTGCCATTTGAATACTGGATTGATAACTGTTATTGTACACAAACTCTGCCAGTTTCAGATGACGATCCCACTGTCCTTGAAAATCCAAAATACATGTTCTAAGTAAATCCTCGAGAATCTGAATCGTTCTCTCAGACTGTCCGTCCGTCTGTGGATGGAAAGCTGTACTGTATTTCAAATTTGTTCCCAACACAGATTGTAAACTCTTCCAGAATTGTGATGTGAATCGAGCATCTCGATCCGATATGATACTGACTGGTATCCCATGCAAACACACCACTTGATCAATGTAAAGCCTTGCTAAATCATTCATTGATGTGATCTTCTTCATCGGTATAAAGTGAGCACACTTAGTAAGTCGATCAACAATAACCCAAACTGAATCTTTTTGTGTTGTAGTCTTGGGTAATCCGGTCACAAAGTCCATAGTAATATGCTCCCATTTCCAGTTTGGTATATCCAAGTTTCTCAGTGTCCCTGCTGGCTTTTGTCTTCCAACTTTCACTTGTTGACACACTAAACACTTGGACACAAACTTTACGACATCTTGCTTCATTCCTGGCCACCAAAATAATTGTTTCACATCTTGATACATTTTATTCTGTCCTGGATGCATGGCCAATATTGTCTGATGTGAATCTTGTAAGACTTCGCCCCTGAGTATTGATACAGCTGGAACGAATAGTCTATCATTGAATCTCAAAGTCCCATCTTCATGAATTCTAAAATTTTCTTGGTTTGTTTGAGCTTTTTGCAAGAAAGTCTGCCAAATAGGATCCTTTGATTGTACTTCCTTAATCCTGAGAATAAGATCAGGTTGCACCATGAGATTACACAACATCGTCATCCCATTTTGGTCGTCTCTTGATTCGACATTCAGATTTAACTTTGACATCTCGTCAATGAGTTTCTGTTGCGTAGTCAATAGCATTGATCCATAACTCTTCCTGCTAATGCATCTGCTACCGCATTACTCTTTCCAGGATGGTAGTGCAATTTCACATCATAGTCCTTGATCAGCTCTAACCATCTTCTCTGTCTCATATTCAACTCCTTTTGAGTAAAAATATACTTTAAGCTCTTGTGATCAGTGTAGATATCACATGTGGTTCCGTACAAGTAATGTCGCCATAACTTCAGCGCAAAAACCACTGCTGCCAGTTCCAGGTCATGAGTGGGGTACCTTATCTCGTGTTCTTTCAACTGTCGTGAAGCATATGCAATTACCTTTCCATTTTGCATAAGCACACAACCTAACCCTTCTTTTGATGCATCACTGTAGATACAAAATCCTTCATGTCCATCTGGCAATGTAAGAATAGGTGCCGTCACAAGTAGATCTTTCAACTTCTCAAAACTTGCCTGACACTTAGAATCCCATTCAAACTTTACTCCCTTTCTAGTTAACTTTGTAAGGGGTAATGCAACTCGAGAAAATCCTTCCACAAATTTTCGGTAATATCCAGCCAATCCCAGAAAACTTCGAATTTCTGTTACTGATGTCAGAACTTTCCAATTGGTAATGGCTTGAATCTTTGCTGAGTCTACTCGGATTCCTTGAGTATCAATGATGTGTCCAAGAAATGATACAGAATCCAACCAGAAGTCACATTTCTCGAACTTTGCAAATAATTGATGTTGTCGTAGTCTCTCCAATGTCATCTTCAAATGTTCCTCATGTTCTTCCTTTGATTTGGAATAGATCAATATATCATCAATGAATATTATGATGAATTTGTCGAGCCATTCTTGGAATACGTGATTCATTAATGCCATAAATGCTGCAGGTGCATTCGTAAGTCCAAAAGGCATCACCAGAAATTCATAATGTCCATATCTGGTTCGAAATGCAGTTTTGTGAATATCCTGCTCTTTGATTCTGAGTTGATGATACCCAGATCTCAAATCAATCTTCGAGAATATTTGTGCACCTTGTAATTGATCGAACAAATCGTCAATCCTTGGTAGCAGATATTTATTCTTCACAGTGATTCGATTCAACTCCCTGTAGTCAATGCACATTCTCATGCTGCCGTCCTTTTTCTTTACAAACAGTACCGGTGCTCCCCAAGGTGACACACTAGGCCTTATGAAACCTTTATCTTGTAGTTCCTTCAATTGTCCTTTCAATTCTTTTAGCTCTGCTGGTGCCATCCTGTAAGGTGCCTTGGATATCGGTTCTGATCCCGGAATAATATCAATAGAAAATTCTGTGCTTCGAATTGGTGGCAGTCCTGGCAAATCCTCTGGGAAAACATCTGAGAATTCTTTCACCGTGCAAATCTTATTTATTTTTGCTTCCACTTCAGAGACATTGCCACAAAATCGTTCATGCAAATTCACGCCTTCATAACAGATCTCTTTACCCGAATTCGTTTGTAGGGTTATGATCTTTCGGTAACAGTCAATGCGAGCCTTTGCACTACTCAACCAATCCATTCCAAGAATTATGTCGAATTCTTTCATGTTGATGATGAGCAGGTTGGCTTTGAATTCTTCGCTTTCCACAATCAGTGTTACATCATTGCATACATATTTAATTGTGACAGTCTTTCCTAATGGACTCAATACTTGCACTAAATGTAACAGTGGACTGAAGTGCAAATCAAGTTTCTCCACACAAGATTCAGAGATAAAGGAATTTGAAGCGCCAGAATCAAATAACACATAAACATCTTGATTCAGGAATTTAAATTTACCTCCGATCAATTCATGATCCTCTTCAGCACGGACAACATACAATCTAGTTGGATTGCGCTGTTGTTGTCCACGTGGTTGATTTGTTCATGAGGTTTGTTTCAGACTGGGACAATCTCTAATCCGATGATCTTTAGATCCACATTTAAAGCAACCTCCAGAGTTCCAGTAACATTCCCCAGTATGACTCCGATTACACTTGGGACAAACTTCATTCTTCTTAGTTTCAACGATCATCTGTCTACGAGCTGGCGGTCTCTGATCTCTGTTTCTGAATTCAGGCTTTCTCTTTCGATTTTGAGGAGTCTCAAGATTCCTCAGTTCAGATTCCACGAACAATGCCCTCTCCATGAGTATATCAAATTTGGTATCCATGAGAGGTGCTACTTTGAGCCTGATGCCAGTGCGAAGACCTTGTCTGAACCTTGTAATCTTGCTGTTCTCAGACTGCAAATACAAAGGACAAAATCTGCCCAGCTCTTGGAACTTCCTCAAATATTCCAGCACAGTCATATTCTCAGTTTGCCTCAGCCTCAAAAATTCATCTTCTTTAGCCATTCGGACAGCGTTAGGAAAAAATTGTTGCAGAAATTTCTCTCTAAAAATCGTCCAGGTAATGGAGTTTCGTTCCATACTTACTTCCACTGAGGTCCACCAATGCTTTGCATTTCCTTCCAGAAATGGAGTCACGACTGTAACTTTTTCTCCATCGGCAATGTTTATGGCTTTCAGTAATTCTTCAATCTTGGTCAGCCATTCCTCAGCTTTCATTGGATCAGTCTCGTTTCCAAAGTACGTGGTCGGAGTGCCCGAAATCTCTCAAATTCAGTCCTTCTCTGCGTTTCCGGCTGAAGTGGCACCGAAACAACATTTTGTTGTAACACTCCAGCTATGATGCGACATATATTCGTGATGTCCACCTCATTCATTGATCCCACGTTTATATTTGGGACTCCATCTTGACCTTGATTCACATTCCTATCTTGAGCATCTCCTGAGTCGCGATTCGAGTCCTGCTCTTGGCTACCACTCTGATTGCTACTAGTTCTTCATCTAGCCATTTGAAATCTTAAAATGAAAGTGAAATTTATCGTAAGATTCGTAAATAAAGAAGATAGATAGTCAAACCTAAATGACTTCATTCTTAAGTTCAAAAGTCTAATCCCAAACATATAACAAAGATCTAATCCAAACAAATAACAAAGGTCTAATCCAAACTTATAAACTAAGGCTCTGATACCAACTGTGACGGCCCGCCCAGACGGGTCGCCCGCCGTGTTCAATTTCTTGAACACAAGGCTACACTTAATTCAAATACTTAATATCACTTTGAACTTATGTTTAGCGGAAACGTTTTTATTCTTATCGAATGTTGACTTAATAAATTTTTACCGATGACTTTTATCTTAGAAAAATTTGGGCAGAGTCTCCTCTTAAAATTTGTGCCCTGTGATCTACCAGATCACTACCACCACAACACCAAAATCGTAAAAACCATAAATAAACTGAAATAAACCTCAATTACCAAAAATCCAACTGAAAACATAAATAAATGTTTCATGTCCTCAAAATAAACTTAACATGTCAACATACTCAAGACTTCATAATAAATCTAAATATTCTCCGCATCGTCTAAGTCTTCAACTCCATCTGTAATATGTCACATTACAGGTAAAGGTAAGTTGCAGCATTTTTATAGTAAGCATAATAAACATTTGATAAAAATATTAAAACATCATTTTTCATAATGTGACGAAAAATAATATACTTTCATATCCAGAATAACTTTCACACATATATGGTTTAATCCGAGCAGTCAACGGAACTAAATTTCACCAACGGAATCATAACGGAAATAACTGCACAGATAACCAACGAAACGAAACAGAATCGAATAACAAAATCATATAATGTCTTAACATTATAGAATTAACCATTAAACATAGCCATGCTGTAATGAAACAAATGCATACTCAAATACGGATGTGACACAATGATATCATTCCAGACTATACCCGCTGGAAGGGTATCGACAGATATTATACCCCCTCTGTCTTCGGGCAAAACGAAATGCGTTTCTTTATTCTCGTCGCCAACGAGCCGAAAGTATGCGTGTTTTTATCCTCGTCGCAATGCGAGCCACAACGAAACGAAAATATCCACAATTCACAAACCTCAAATCGTATTCACCGAATCAAGACAAACATGGCCTTTCAAAATAGTTTTTCACACACAATAAAAGGTTATTCAAAATTCTATTTTCAATAAAATACATTTCTTATGAAAAATCATATTTCAAAAACAATTCTTGCATGCTTACTATCCGAAAATCATTTCAAAAATAAACAATACAAAATACTTAAAATAATTTGTGGAAAATTGCAACTCCCTTTACGTACCTCAAAGCTTCCTATCAACGATAAATCTACAAACCTCCCAAAATCTCCAAGATATCAAGGATTTCCTATTATCCATTTCAACAATATTAAAATAATTTTCATTTAACTTGGTTCAACACAACCTAACAAAATCCTAACTCTTTGAAATCCATCACCATTTTCGAACTAAAATACATAAAAACCTTCGAAAACAGATTTCCAGAATATTTTTCGAACCAATAAACATCACCATAACATCTCCTCAAATTATAGCTTAAATCTTCAAAATACAGAATACAATTTTCGAACCAAAATGCTATTTCAATTCTTCCAAAATTCAATAACAATTTTCGAAATCAAAATTCTATAACATCTACGAAAATTACATCATCACCTTCTTAAAATTCCAGTATGAATTTCGAAATAAATTTCCAGAAAGTTTTCGAAATTCAACCTTAAAAAATTTGTTCTTGACAAATTAAATCACTAAAATTTCCAATAATTCATCTTCACTAACCTAACCCTAACAATTAAAATCGAACCAGCAAAATAAAATCGAAAACAGGGAAAAATTCGAAACTAAAAAAAAATCGAATTTCATACCAATTGATGTCCAAATCCAAATTCCTCTCAGCTACTTGCTATTACTTGGATTTGGAAGTGATTTCCGAAGCTAAAATTGGAATCCACAAAATCTGGAATTTTTTTCTGAATTGGAAAAATAAATCATACGGAAATGGTTGGGTCTTTCTGACCTTATACAATCCAGAGTAGATGAAGGGACAAGAGTTATCACTTTGTTGGGAGAAGAAGAGGCGAAGCGAAATGAAGAAGGCGAAGTGAAGCGACGAAATCTGAAGAAACGGACATGCTGAAGGCGAAACAAGCAAAAAGATGGAGGCTGAAGTGTAAGGTAAACGACGAAGACAAAAATGAATTTGAGGAAAAAATCGTGAGCAGATTTCACGCTTTAATCATTTCATTTATTTTTTTTTATGCTAATATTATTATTATTACTATTATTATTATTATTTAAATTAAAAATTTGGACCAATAAATTTCATTAAAATTGGGCCATTACACTTTTAAACTTATAAAATGGTATATTTTGGGTTTATGCATGCTTAGTTGAGGGGCTTTTATTTTGGTAATCGTCATGGATGGACGATAGGTTTGGAAATTGGGAACGTGCTTGGGCACGTGATTGCATGCCTATGTTTGATTGTGAGTTATTTATGTGTTAGCACATAATTCATCGGGTCGTGGGACTCAGGCAAGGTTGAACTTGAACTACAGAATTATATGATACGTGTAACGTACGAGCATAGCCTATTATAATGTTGCAACTGTGAAATGCATGTATGTGGTATTTGCAATAAATGTATATTGAAATACATGGAATATGATACTGGCAATAAATGAATAGTGAAATGCATGATATATGGTAATTGCGATAAGTGAACATACATTGGGAATTATATGGTGCCGCTTTCGAGCGAGCAATGATTGCGATGTTGTCGCCGTTGAGCGACCATCGATTATGACGCAGCTATTGTTGAGCGGGCGTGGGGGTTAAAATGCCGCTATTGTTGAGCGAGCTATGATATAGAACTATGGAATCATTGGCTAGATACATGTGATATATATGGTACCCTATTTGATGATCTAATCATATTTGATTATGGAACTGGTATAGCAGGAATGGTTTTAGTTGATCAATGACATGATCAACTGGCATTTGAGGATTTAATGGTTTAGTTATTTTGAGAACAAGAACAATACAGGGGATTCCAGATGAGGATGATACCATCCAGGGAGTATCATTTAAATTCATGGCATTTACATTCTGTAAATTATGAACTGCAATATTATGATTACTGGATTGTTGGTATTGGTATGCTCACCGCGTGTGGGGGCTGTCTCTGTTGGGATAGGTGATACAAGTGCAGCAGTAGCTTTGGAGTTGAGCTTGGACTGTTGATTTGAGGTACTTCCAGGATTGAAGTACCAGAGCTGGTTGAATAAGCACGTAGATCCAGAGTTGAGATCGAGCTGTGCATGGGAGGTGCTTCCAGGATTGAAGTACCAGTAATGGTATTTGGTAGAGTATCTTATACATTAGATACAGGCTTATGCATTTGGTGCTCTCATGTAAGTATGTTTTACGTGTATATGGAATGCATAAATGGACAATGGCTTTTCTCTCTTCATTTATTGTTTGCATGCAATTAGATACTGAATTGCTAAATAAACTAAGAGCTTGTTGGTGTATTATGAGGGTGCATGCTATGTAAGTAATCTTGGTTGAGGAATTTGAATATTATGTGGATCAAATGCGAGAAATTTTCTGGATAGTATATGATGTTATACTTGCATATGGCTTGTTTTCCCATGATAATATGAATGTATGCACTAATGTTATGGATTAATACACTGATAATGGATTAAGGGCACGGGGGGTCCTTACATGTACTTTTCCTCCAGGTTTTTCCAGAGACTCGTTGTGGAAGTCTCTTTCATGACAAAGTACTTATACTCCTTGGATAAGAAGAGGCGGATCGTTCCACAAGCTTTCCTGTTGACATAATTCAAGTCCTTAGATGATAATTCCTTGGGTTTGGACTCCAATGCTATATTATATCCTTCACGGAATAATAGATCTAATACTTCACATTGCCACTTGCCAAAGTTGTTGGTGCCATCAAATTTCTCTACCTTGAACTTTGCATTTGATAGCATGGTTCGTCGCACTGAACCGCTAGTGGATTCTTCTTGTTTCTTAGACCTTTTTGGTAGCTATTTAGCAGAAACTGATGCTACCGTTGCGTCTGGAAGGATCAAAATAGTAGGGACTCATTCATGGATTGGCAAAATAGGACGTAAAACGATCAAAAACTGCATGTTTCAGTTCAGATCGGTCTAGACCGGTTCAGCGACGGTTCGGGCGAGCCGGTTGGTTTAATCACGTTCGGTTGGGTCAGTTGGTTCGGGCCCGATTCGAGCTGGGCTGGCGGATCGGGTCTTGGGTCAGGCCGGGTCGGGTCAAATCCGGCTCAATGGGTCTGGTTGGTTCGAACCTGTTCAAATCTGAAAGTGAAAAAACTTATCGATTCCCTCAGAAGTAGAAATTACCAACCGAAAATTATTCTGGACTCCCGTCGACGTCCACGGGAGGCAAACACAATTTATTGAAAATTTCAGACGAGAATTACAAACTCTCCGGGATCACCTCACAACTCATAGAAACAGAAACAAATGCTTAAAAGATTGTTATTTGAGTAGATTATAGAATGAGGGATGATTTTCAGATATGAGTTTGAGGTGCATTTATAGGTGCCAAAACTTCTCCATGTATCAATTTTCAGCCTCCATCGCTACAGTAGTCAGTAGCCTACAAATGTACAGTGTAAAGCCACCAGCCACCAGCCACCAGCCACCATCCAAGATTTTTCAAAGCTTATGAAAATAGCATCACCAGCCACCAGTCAACACTATACATTTCAGGGTGAGCATAATTAGAACAAAACTAGAAACAAAATACACCCTCCGGATGAGTAAGTAAAACCTACTGCCGTAAACTTTTTGCGAGAAGATAAGGCTAGATCTGGATGTGGCCAGGGGTGAGCATAGTTTGATATAAACTCATTTTCTAAACCCCGATCTAATCGATCATCGCTCAATCACCAGTGTTGATTTGCATTAATAGGTTTCTTTGCATCTATGAATTGTCCAAGGGAAAACTTATAGTTTTGATCATGTAACTTGCTCGTTTTCTATCTTAGTTATGTACATTTTCAAGTGTTGGTATAACTTCTATTTGGTATGGTGCTTCTATGCAAGTTGGTGTCATTACTGGAGTGGGTGTAGAATCCAAAAATGACAGTAACTGGTCGAGGCAAGTGTTGCAAACTTTCTTTTTAAGGAAATTTTGGCGTGTTCACGACGCTTACGGAATGCAGTAATCTTCTCCCAATATACAGTGACTTATGCTTGTGATAGTTGCACTACAAACACAAGCCTCAACAACAACAAATGTTGCAAACTCTATTTTCAAGATAGGAAATGAATATGAATGTAATTGCACTAACTTTGTTTCTCTCAATCTTTTGATTGTTTTTATTCTACACATATCTGTATATATATTTTTCATGCGAATTAGGGAGTTGTACATACATGAGACACGATCAATGGATGCTTCTTCATTGCATCGTTTTACAGGAACTAGCACTTGTTCATGAAAAAGTGCCATTGTCCTTCATGGCGCTGTGGTGCCGGTTTTCAGGCACCCTGCGCCACCTTTAAGCTTGAGACATTTCTCAGGCATAATATGGGGCGAATGGGCGTTCTTTGGGAGGCGTACCGGGTATATCTTTGGGAGCTAAAATGCCCCTTTTGTGACGCTTCCCTATTGCTTGGATAATCATTTTTCGGTCTACTCCATGTTTCGAGTTTTTCGCTGTATTTTTCGCTTAATTTCAATTAATTAAGCCTAAATTTCCAATATGATGCTGTACTTTTAAATAAATAAGTTTGTCCTTATTTTAATATTTAGTCATATTTCATTGTAGTGTTAACGTGGCGTCGGAAAATAATTAAGTAACTCCGAAAATTGCTGATGTGTTCGATGCCAAGTCGCAATCCGATGAAAAGGACTAAAAGTAAAACATTAACCAATTAATTGGAAACTGCAATTTGAAAATTTATAGGACCAAAATGAAAATGGATAAGTTACATTATTAAAATTATAATTTTCTCCATCCAAGGCAAAAGAAACCGATGGCTCACAAGGAAACATATATTAAATATACTTTCACTATATATGTTTTAATTTTCTTTTACGTTCTTAGTTTAATCCTTTAAGAAACATTCCTGACTTTATCATTGAAAACTATGAAACTATTTCGTTGTAGGTGTCCAAAGATTGGATTATAAACCCTACTATTTTGTGAAGCTAAACGTGTCATGCTTGGTTAATTTGCTTAAATGATTTGCAAAGTTAAAATTTTGGAACAAAGAAAATAAGAGAAAAGTATATGTTTTGATTTTCAATCCGAAAGATGGTTGGACTAAGCTTCATATTTTTTAAATAATTATATAAATTTGTCCTCATATAAGTTTAGGGCCAGGATGCAATAATTTCTCTTTCTATGAGCGATCAAACATAGAGCTTGGGGCGGTACCGTCACTCACATTTATAGTTATTGAGACGGAAATTGCTATCAGAGCCAATGCCACGTATTCGATTCTCACAAGTTGCAAGGTGGTATAATTATTGAGACGGAAATTTTGAGGTGAAATAATTGTTCATGCTAGGAGAGTGATCGATATATATAGTTTTAAAGATTTGAGTTACATCGTCACCACCATCTATAAATTTTTTTTGTAACACAACAAACGCTTGGTTCTACAAATGATATAGCTTTTGGTAAAGCAGCAACAATCAATCATATACTTGTTATCATAACCAATCTCATGTATTCGAATCTCATGAGTTGCAATAAGTGTAATAATCGAGAGGTGATTATTTGGGAGCAATATTGCTCCTACTAGGAAATTATAGACATGTGATGCTTACATCCACGGGCTATTGTTTTTATTAAAGCGAAAGTTACTGGATCTTACTATCACCCTCGTCTCACCCAACCACCATACATTTTTTTATTTATTTTGGATAAGGTTAATACTAGTCGACCTTTCAAAAGGGAAAATGGCCAATTAAACTGCATATACGAAAAGTTTTAATTAGTATGACCACTTACGACTAGAACTGTCAATTTTTTTATTTTTGATTTAGCTCGAAAATCTTGGACCGGACTTCAATCAAGTTCCTGGAAATTGTTTTCGACTCTTATGAAAATATATTTTGAAAAAATTTACATTATTAAATTATCTGGCTAATGATATTGTATATTGAAACAAAATATTGCTTTAAAAATATAAACTAATATAGTACTTTTATAAAATTATTATGAATAGTCGAATTAATTAAAATTAATCTTATATATATATATATATATATTGATGTCGTATGACATATTGATTTTCTCGGGTAAAATCCATTTATGAAGATACAAACTCTAAAAACGCCGAGCAGAAGTTAGACCGAAGAGATGGTTACCGAACACAGGATACTGATCAGCATATTATCGAGCATCCTTTACCCTCTTCGGGATTTTGGTCAAAGTGTAGCGGAAGACCCGGTCATAATTAAAACTAATTAACCGGCTGGGATTGAACGTGCATTAATGGGGCGGATTTCTCGGACACTCTTAGCTCCCATCAAGCCACGATCAAAGGACATCATGTTGCTGGTTTTCCGCGAGTTAGTTACTGAGGACAGCCCTATAAATACCCTTAGATAACCTCATAGCAAGGGTTGGATTTTTCTGGGCAAAAAGACTCCGAAGAGAGCAAACTTATGTCTGTTCGGTCCTTTTTGTTATTTCTCTAAAAATATTCGTGTAAGTCATTGAGCGATTATTTTTGTGTCTAGAAAATCTTGTAAATCATCAATATTTATAGTGAAGTTTTATACTGGACTAGGTCCCGTGGTTTTTCTCTCAATTTGAGGGTTTTCCACGTAAAAAATCTTGGTGTGTTTATCGTTATTTTGCATTAACACGTTATTTTACCTTATAGTCGAAATCTCGAATCACATCATATATATATATAGTATCAATGTGATTTGGGTTTTTGGTAACGAGCATCCTTTGGTTTTCAAACGCAGTTTACACCCCTATGTTCTGAAAATATACAGTTTACCCATGTGATTTTCAAATGGGCAGTTTATCTATGTGTTTTAAAAATAGCAGTTTACCATATTTGGTTGTGAATAGGGAGCTAGTGACAATTTACGTCCCCGTGGTATCGATAGTAGATACTTTACCTCTATGTGGTTTGTAAATAGATATTTTATCCCTTTGTGGTGTTCCTAATAGGCACTTTTATCTCCCCGTGGTTTGTAAATAGACAATTTACCCCATGCGATTTTCAAAATAGACACTTTATCCCTATGTGGTTTGCAAAACATATCATACACGGAGGGAGTGTTTTGCAAATATTCATAGGGTAAAGTGCTTATTTTCACAAATCACATGAGGTAAACTGCATATTTTCAAACCATAGGAGGGTAACTACCTATTTTGAAAATCACATTGGGTAAACTGTATATTTTCAAACCAAAGTGGTGTAATACGCCTATTTGAAAATCACAGTGGGGTTCGATGCGAATAACCCTGTGAATATATATAAAATACTCATTCAATATAAGGGGCCGATGTGCTATCTCAAACTATAAATGCTTATTTTTTGAAAACCACAGGAGTAAACTATATATTTTCGAACCATATGAGTAAACTTCTATTTACAAACTAAATGGAGTATGTAACCAAATAAGATGAACACTTAGCATCACATACACACACATCTATATCTGTATATATATATATATATATATATTTGTATCGGGAGAGAATAAACAAATGTCGTTATCATATGGGATATATGTAACCTCGACGTGTCATAAACGAGTTATATTCTTCATCCATAAAGCACCAAAATCGATGGATGAATATAACTGAAGTACCCAACTTCTTTTTTTTAAGAAAACAATTTAAATGTTTTGTGCAATATATTCTATCTACTATCTAACTTTGCATCTCGAGTGGTTACTTTCATTCCCTCAACTGCCAAATTGTCTTGTACTCCAACAAAATAACATTAATGGGCAGAAAAAAGAGGGAGAAACGAATTCAAGAGTTGAAAAGTCATCCGCTCGTCTTCTCTTGCCATTCTATATTTACGTTCTCTGATAATGGCTTGTACGAACATGGTTTCCTTTGGCTTGTGAAGATAAAAACACTTTAAATAATATATCTTTACATATCCAGCGGGATATCTACCACTCTCCTATCATCTATATTCCATTTTCAAATATATTTTTGTTCTTACACCACAAATTCTCTCCTTCCGACCGGTTCCCAATCAAAGTCTACCGTACTATTTCGACTGGGTAATCACAATATATTTGTGGCAAAGAGGCCTGTGGCCCCATCAAGATTATGTTTGGAATATGAAAAGAAGGAAAACTATATTTAGGTGGCTTTAGTTGTTGTGGTCCTTAAGAATGGTGCTCATCAAACATCTACATCATATATCTGGTGTGTCGCACATCAGATTTATGATGTATGATGTAGATATCGTCAAAGGCACCGTTTTAAGAGCAGTATCAAAGGATGTCCTCGCCGTCCTAAAAGCGGCATCAGAGGACCGTTTCGGTGATAATGATGACAAAAAATTGTTTAGCAAAAACAAAAGGAAATTCCAATCTTTTTGTTTCATAAGCCAAATTTATTAAGTGAACACTAGGGGTGTTCCACCCAAAAAATATTATTAAGGCCAATCTTTATTAAGGCCAATCTTTTTTATACTCGAAGGGGACGACTCAATCAATGACAGATGAGATAAATACAAGATTTTTCTTAAAAATATCACGGTTTGAGTTTGACGTGTGAAAAAATGGTTGGTAAGTGCGTTACGAGATTTGGTTCACTAATCTTGGTCGATAAAAGACTCTCAACTCGACCCACCAAAATTGGGCAAACCACCAGTCAACAAGTCAGCCTCCATTCTTCCCAAACTTTGATTCATATCCACTTGCCCTCCTCTCTCTTCCTATAAATAACATTGCTATTCAACTAGGGTTTGCTGCACCTACAGTATTTATATATTCAGTCCCTTTTGGTTCTTCAATCAAAATTCAGTTGAATTAGTTATAATTAAGTTGCGATAGCTTCATTAACTATTTCAAAGGATGAGGAAATGTTGTGGTAATAACATACACGCAGAGAAAGAGTCTTCGTGGAGCGAGCAAGAAGATACCAAGTTGGCCGATTATATCAACGTTCATGGCGAAGGGCGCTGGAGCAAAGTTCCCAAGTCGACAGGTTTTTATTAGTTATTTTTACTTTCCCCTTGAAAAATTTAATATGTTCGTAATTTGTCGGTGTTGGAAATAATTCGTGATACATATTTTGCCGTATTTTATACTATACTGGTCGATTGCATGCATGTTAATTTCTTGTAATCTTGGTTTATGTATTTAGACTAGTAAAGATGAATTATGAACATCGACCTTTTTCCACACTCCCAGAGGGGGACTTAGCCAAAACTTAGGGTGTATAGGGATGCTGGATGGGGAAATTTTGTAGAGTCGAATTATTTATCCCTCGGTGGATTAGTGAAGCTTCTCTCTGAAACATGTTCCGCTAGGAATATTCTTGTTATTGTTTCGACTCATATTCCCAAACAAATGGATCCTACTCTAATTGCTCCGTTAAATGAAGGTGCATTAAGATACGATGGTTTCTTATTCCACAACAACGAAAGCACTTTATATACCAGAGGATTTCACCTGGGAAAATTTTAGTAGATAAATGGTCCAGATTTAAAATTGTAAAATATTATGCATTAAACTTTACGAAAATCCTTAAATATTATGAAAAAGCATGTATTCATCTTTAAACCAAATGATAAGTTTAAAATCACTTCTCAAACGTAATGATTCGCCGTGGGATTAGTATTTGTTTAGACAAAGTTTGGGACTATTGTTCCAAAGTATATATTTAGTGAGATGATTCTTGTAATTTACCGGATTATGTTAAACACAACTGGTTTATAATTAGGGCTGCATCGGTGTGCCAAAAGTTGCAGACTGCGATGGATAAAACACCTAAGGCCAAACATCAAGCGAGCTAATTACTTCAGTGAAGATGAAGAAGACCTCATTATTAGGCTCTATGCTCTCCTTGGCAATCGGTAAAGAGTTTACTTTTGATGACTAATTATTTCAAACAACAAAAAGTTTAACTAGAAATTCAGTTAGAAGAACAAGAACAAAACCAAAATTGATATTAAAATTTCTTGATTGTTAGGTGGTCTCTAATCGCTGGACGTTTGCCGGGTCGGACGGATGATGAAGTGAGGAACCATTGGTATTCACATACAAAGAAAAAGCTGATAAAAATGGGCGCAGACCCGAATACACATGGCTTAAAACTATGCCCTTTTACTACGTTCAGCGGTGATAATATCCTAAACCACCATGGAAACATGCAAGATGAATCCTCTGGTTCGATACACAGATCCTGAATTTTCGGGTCGACTCGATGAACAAGACTTGCAATCGAAGTGTTTCCACGAAGTTGAAATGGTGAATACTAGTTAAGAGTGATTTGAAGAATCTTGGTTTATCAAATTCCTGAAAGATAAAAGTAGATGTATTTATATATTTATATGCGTGTTTGAGAGACATTGTGGAGTTTTTTTTTATATTTTTTATAACATTTACTGCTCCAATGAATGTATCTGAAGGGTATGTAAATTGTATATAGTGACATATGTTGCACTAAATATTAATGAATAATAAATACTATCATAAATTATCTATAGTTAAAATATAGGGTATTAAAATTATTCAAGATTTTTTTTATTCAAACCATTTTTTATTTTTAAAGAAATATTTATGAATCTTTCAGTAAAATAAACTTTAAAATTAAAAAGTTTTTATTGCTAAAGTTTGCATAATGATTTCAAAATTAATTGTATTTTTTCTTTTAAAAAACTTAAATGTATATATATATCTATATTTGTTGTGCCAGATCTAGTTTATGAAGGTAATTTGACCTTAATTATAAAAATAAATTGTGTGCAATAATTTGGTTTCCCTTTTTACCTATCTTCTTTTTTTAATTTTTTTTCAAAAAATTACAATTTAATTAAATTACTGGAAATTACCATTTTACCATGATTTATAGAGAAATTATTGCACAAAAAAGTTCACATTGTACTTGGGTTTATTTTTTACTTGTGGGAAAATATTTTGAAAAATAATTTTATGAAATGATTTAGTGGAGTTAATAGATATCTTTAATATTAGTTTGAGTTCACATTTACTATTATAAATATGAAATAATATAATGTTACATTTGGATTGAAGAATTTTATTTCAAGATTTGAAAATTTGGATTTAAAATGATTTCAATCATTAAAAATTTGAAATATCTTGGTATTGTTAAAAAAATGTATTAAATTTGAAGATTGTGAATTTGAAATCCAATTATTTAAAAATTAACCAAACAATTTGGATTAATTTGTATTAAATATGTGAATCTAAATCCTTCCGTCCAAATAGAGCCTAACATTTTTTCTATGCTAAATATTATTATATTATATTTGATTTGATGTGTTATGATATGCTTATCACTAGGCTAAAAGTTGTAGATATTAGCTGATATGCAACCTTATTTTTTTATACATTAGCATAATAAAATACCGTACTAAATGATAGATGGATACCATGTGGGTGTCAATTAGTCAGGCTCAGTAACGAATACTTCGTCTACAAGCGCACATATGATATACTGTATACTTTCCAATATGATGTATGTAAAAATATTTATTAGAAAGGAGATATTCTAAACTTTTATTATCATGTGGATTGATATAAAATTAATATAATAGTATCACATTTTAAAATGTGATAAAAATTAAACTAAAAATGAAATTTTTAATAAAATGTGAGAATATATTTTCAGAAATAGTATGAAAACCATACAAGAAAATGTGACTTTATTTTCAGGGGATGAGAAACTAATTTTGAAAATTGAAAGCAAAGGTCGATTTGTTCAGGTCTAACAACGCCTTAAACCCACAGGCAACCCATAGCGGAGAGGTACGTTGGATATATTAAATTGTGAAGTATGTTTTGTTAGAATTTTAATATGAATATTTAATAGATTTTCAATATACTTAAACATATGACACATAAAATCTAATATGTGGAAATATAAAAGTTCAGGATCGGATCGGGTGCTTCTAAACCTTTATCAATCTCCTTTTGATTGTGTCTTGATGACTTAATAGATTGATTGGCTTAGGGACCCAAACATCTAGTATTTATAAGTTCAATATCATCAATGAACATATGAATATTGAATGTGAAATATTATGGACCACTTAAATGAACACCTTAACTAACACCTTAAATGAACACTTAAATGAATAAACACAGAACACAAAATGGAATGTTACAAAAATAAATGTTAACATTCTCCCACTTGGTCCATATATTTCATCATTCACCACAGTAAGAACCAAAATACATGAATCATCGCGATATGTTCTCTAAATACGAGTATTATCATGTATTACAATACATCATGTTTCTCAATTATTAACTCATCTACTTAATGAATAAACCATATGTTTATTGAATGTCCAAACATCAATGATATTTCTCAAAATAAATGTGTACACAAGTCAAAATATGAGAAAAATATCAACAGAGTTTCACAACATTCGTTCTTACAACAAAAATCACATAAAGGAACCAAGTCACATTATTTCTAAATGATCCTTCAATTTAATAGTGGTATTGCCTTTTAACAAAGGAAATTCTGACATCAAGCACGACTGCACAATGGCTCCTATAGCAACTACTTTGTATTCGTCCTCGCTCTACGAAAATGGTTAATCCATGTTTCTATAATAGTCCATTGTAATACTTTATAAACCACTTTAAATTTTCATGGGAATCTAGAGGTGGCTCCTACAGGTTCAATAGTGGCTCCCATCATGTAGCAGTTTGCCCCGCAGGTTCAAGATCTGGCTCCCACGCACGTGGCACTTTGCCCCGTAGGTTCAAGAGGTGACCTCCGTCGTGTAGCACTTTGCCCCTTTAGACTCAAGAGGTGGCTCTCACGCACGTAGCACTTTGCCCCTGCATAGCACTTATCTCCCGGTGTTTTCTGTCGGTGATCGGCTTTGATATCATTCTGTCAAGCCTCGGACCCGGGCCCACGCAAGCGCGACTGCGTAATGGGCTCCTATAGCAACTACTTCGTATCCGTTCTCGCTCTATGAAAATGGTGAACCCAGGTTTCTATAATAGTCCATTGTAAGCCTTTATAAACCACTTTAAATTTTCATTCACAACCAAAGTGGGACAAGGGTATTACAATGTCGAAATTTTTATGTAACTATATATAGCTTATAGTATAGTAATTGTGATTTGGGGGTGTGACATTGAGTGGTATTAGAGAACGATTTTGGTTCTGTAGACTGTCCATGTACACAAGCTTAGAACTTGTGGAGCACAACCATGCCCGTAAGTTTTATTTTATCATGTCATGTTTATATGCTTCCTAAATTTTTTATTTTCAATGTGTTGCTTTGTTATAACAGTATTGCAAAATGGTAAGAACAAGTAGTGGAAGTCGAAATGGGGAGGAGACTTCTAGGCCAAATAACGATCAAAATGAAATCATTTATCGACTTACACAACTAGTTGAACAACAATCACAACAGATTAAGCAACTTATCCAACAAAGAGGCATGGGTGAGCTGTCGCAACCACATGTTCGAACAGAACATGTTGAGATCTTTGGTGCAAGATTCAGAAATATGGGTCCTCCGACATTTGAGGATGCTTCAGATCCCCTAGCTGCATCATGTTCCAGTATAGTAGGATTCCATAAGAAGAGAAAGTGACGTGTGCTTCTTTTATGCTTCGAGGTAGTGCTGAGTATTGGTGGGAAACAACGAAGAGCATAGAAGACAACACAAAGATGACATGTGAGAGATTTAAAGTGTTATTCCGAAATAAATACTTCACTGCTCCTATTTTTAGGATGAAAATGAATGAATTTAACCATCTGAGACAGGGATCTATGATTGTACCAGACTATATCCGTAAATTTGAAGAGCTGTCTTGATTTGTTGTACACATGCTCAATACTGATGCTTTGAAAGTCGAAAGATTTATAGAAGGCCTGAGGCCAGAGCTGTATAGAGATTTCAATATGCAGGAATTCAAGGAGTAGCATTTTTCCAGATTGCTGAGAGAGCATTAATTACTGAACAGGCTGAACTGAAAATTGAGCGTGCTCGTGAGGTTCAAAGGCGATTTCAGCAAGAAAAAGCGCAAAAAATGGGATAATAGCTGTAAGAAAAGTCCTTTTCAACTACAAGGGCCAACAATTTCAATTACAACCAATGCAAGGACAACAACAAGGAGATCATAATAAATGTCAAAGGAGTGAGCCAGACAAAACACAGATGCCACAGTCTAAATGTCCTAAATATGGTACTCAGCATACTGAAAACTGCCCGACAGAGACTAGGCAGTGTTATTCGTGTGGACAGGGTCGGACATCTATCCAGAATGTGCCCAAATAATCGCAATCCACCATGACTGGAGAATGCAGAAGCAAACCCATCCATTGTAGCAGATAACTTATCTATTTTCGGCATTCCAGGACTTATGTTATTTGAATTCTGTGGAGCTACACATTCATTTATATGATATGAAGAGGCTAGGCAGAATACCTGATACAACTGAGATAAATTAGACTGTGAGCTTATGGAAATTCTAAACAAATAAATATGATTTTAAAAAGCATTTGTTATCCCTATTGAAACTAGAGAACGCTATGCTGATTTGATTGTATGACCATGAATGAGTATGATATCATTTTGGGGTATGGATTGATTATCAAAGTATGGTTCTACCATAGATTGTAAGAAAAATGCGATAAACTTTTCAACCTCCTGGAGAAGAGTCTTTGTTGGAATCGAAGAGAGGGGTGAATGAGATTCATTGGCTACTTTAGTGTTTTAAATGAGTTTGCAAAACGAAAAGAGTTTGCGCTTGCGGAAGGCTTAAGTCAATCGATAATAAAATAAGAAGTAAACAAATAAATAAA